>VALG01005803.1:0-12851 GCA_009835305.1 Ipomoea purpurea
ATATGAACCCATTCATTTTAAGGAAACGATAGACCGACATTTTTTTGTCCAGTTAAGGGCTAACATTATGGCTCGTATTAGAATTGTATTGTATGTATGTATATGAGTTAAATACACTTAGGTCCCTCGAGTTTGGGTGGTTCACAACCTATAGTCCCTAACTTTCGTTAATTACCCATTTAGTGGTCCTCCGAGTTGTGAAATTTGACTCCAGTCGCCGTCCTTTCCGTTAATTCCTTCCATCTAAGCCGTCAAAAATGGGGGTAAATTTGTCATTTTCCATACTGATTCCTCTCCCAGCTCATCACCTCATCTTCTATCAACGTCCCATTTCTTTCATCTCCTCTTCCGATTCCTACTCAGTCTATAATCTCCATTGTCGTAGCCTTTCATTCAATTTCCCATTCGAATTTGTAGGGTTCGTAATTTGGGCTTCGTCGATTGCTTCGAACGGTAAGGAGAACGCCATTTCTTTCAACTCCTCTTCTGATTTCCGACTCAGTCTATAATCTCCATTGTCGTAGCATTTCCTTCAATCTCCCATTCGAATTTGTAGGTTCGTAATTTGGGCTTCTTCGATTGCTCGAACGGTAAGGGAATAGGACCGCTGGTTATTATGAGAGGAAGGCTCATACCTTGAGTTGTCTGGACTATGGCTACGACTCTTGCTGCCGCTGAGACTGCGACTCTGGCTTCGGCTAGAGCTACGGCTGCGACTCCGATAACGACGACGATACGAATCGGATTCTGGAGAGTACCAGCTTACAGTCCTGGCCGGTATCTCTGTGGCTCCGGCGCCGTTCTTCTGGGATTTCAATCGCAGAGGTTAGTCGACCCATTTCACGATTAGGCTTTGACGAGGAAGGGTAATAATGGTTTGTAGATAATGGATAAATTCGCTAGATTCAATTATGCTAATACGAATGGCGGTGACCCATTATTCACACCCTCATAATAGATTTAAGTTATGGCTTTTTGGTGAGTACTTAAGCATATTATACGATCTTTGCTGTCGACTAAGAGGTGTCAGCCGGCCGGAAACAGAGGTGTCGCCTCCCTCAGCTTTACCGGCGAGGTTTTTCCTGATCTGTCTTGCAAATAGAAACGCTTCTTCGTTGGAAATTCGATCCTTCCGACTTCTCTCTCACTCTCTCTTTACAGGAATATAGCAACAACTAACTTCAAAATGGTAGGCAGAATTTCAACCAAGATACAATCTTTCACCCTTAAGTGATGAAACTATCATCCAGATTTTTTCCTAATGACAGTGAAAATTCAGATTTTATGCATTTTTTTTCTCAATGAGGTCTTACTAGGCAACCATGATTGGCCTGGTTTAGGTGAATTCCTAAGACTCCATTGAATCCACCTTCACAAACCCTTGATTTACTCTGTGTTCGTGCACATCCTTGCATCCTCTCTTCTGGCTCTTCAATTCGAGGTTAATACTATTAATCAGAAAATATGTATAGCGCAATCTATTTTACATAATTTACTAAACCAGTTGGGCCTCATTGTTTGCTCAGATCATCATTATATTTTTTGTGTGAATTCAAATTATGAATCAGATCACTAATATTTGCCCTTTAAAAATAATATCATATATATTACTATTATATCCTTTTTAGACGGTGCAAACGTAAGGTAACTAACGGAAGACAATAGAATATGATTTATTCTCAACTCGAAGGACTACGGATTGGTAATTACGGAAGTTAGGGTTACTATAGGTGGTTAAACCACTAAACTCGAGGGACCTTGGATGTATTTACTCTATTGTATATATGTATTGTAGATATTAGATTATATTAGTACAATTTTAGTATTAGAAATAAAGAAACATATAATTCTTTAATAAGAAATGAGATAGATTAGTTGGTAGAACATATGTTTGGTTATAATAATATAAAGGTCCAGAGTTTGAATCCTTTGTTGGCATTAACACAATTTTACAGTTTCTGTGTTTTATTTTTCGTCCCTATCCAACAATATTTATATTTCTTGGGTAATTTTTTTTTTTAAATTATCTCGGGAAAATCGCACTTTAATTTTGGTCCCTCAATTAGTACCCTATTTGTAATGTTATCATTGTTTTCCAATTTGGACACTTTTGGTCCCTCAATTAGTCCGACATTAGTCAATTTAGTCCTTCTGTTAGTTAATCATCATATAACTTCGTTTACAGCATGAGTATTATAGGAACTTCACTTAGCATTGATTATATTAGCTTAGTTCCTTCCCGTTTGGTCTGCCAATTTCTCAGCACTACCTGCAACTCTAACCTGTTGGAAGAGGAGTTGCTCCAAGCCATTTCATCCACCACTTTCTTCAACCGTATAATCTTAATGTCTTCAAGCACACTATAAGGTCAACACAATGGATGCCAGAAGTGTTGATGTTGGTGCCGGCGAAGTGGCTCTGGTTAAAATATCGTGAAGTAATGCGAATCCAGGGAAGAGATGTAGAGCTTGTCCACATTATAGAGTAAGTAAATCACATTGTTGTTATTCATTTGTTACCAAACACCAATTTAGTTTAGGGATATAGAGCTTGCCCACATTATGGAGTTAGTAAACTGCAATGGAGTAAGTGCAACAAACAATCCTTATTCGTACTTGCAATGAGGAGGTTTAGAGACAAGAGCCACACAACAAGGATATAGAGTATCAAATGATGAGAGGACTTTACCAGGCCCCATTTGGTTTCTTTGCCCTCCGTTCCCACTAAAATTATTCCTATGCACTCTTGTGGTACGGATAATTTCATCAAACTCATTAATCCCATCATTCAATCTGATGATCTTGAATCCATAATTCCAAAGCCCAGAAGTGAATAGATCATTTCTAATGATTTCATATGTTCATCTTTATGTCCCACATCAGAATATGAATTTTCTGACTTATTAAAAATCCATTATTTACCACTATATCATGTGATTGGTTCATTCTTTGTCTCTTTTGATTATTGTAGATCAGAAAAAACAGCTATTAACTTATTCAATTATACTTTGCCTTTGATTGTATGATTCGCCGTATTAGGACTTATAATTGCATATGTTTAATATTGTATGTATTTTTATCAATGGACAATTAATTGTACAATTACTTTACAAATGATCTACTATTATTTTATCAACAAAATTGTCTGTACTGATCATTGTCAGACTTGGAACTCGCTGAGCGACCCTTTAACTACAAAATTGTGATCATAAATACAATACACTTGACTCTAAAATTAGGATCATTTTATCTAACGCATATGACAATGTTGTATCATCCCGCCTGCTCTAATAACAAGTTTAGATATAAAATTTACATATGCATGAAAATCTTCTAAGAATTGTAAGTTAATATTTTACTATATTATAAACAATATCTATTGTAACGTATACTATTTTGTATTATTTATTATATCTATATTGACGGGAATGCTTAACATAATTTGATTTGGAATTATCATTATATCCTATATTGACGGAATTGTAACAGTTGCTCATGACACATTCGCGAATACAATTTGTCTCAACATCACGAAATGTAAAAAAAAAAATAAATTCTATATGAGTCATGAGCATGCCCATTTATTGTTGATGCAATAAAAAGTATGTAACGCCACTTATTAGACTCTTATAAACTATATAAAATTTATTATCTTACTATATCAAAAAAATAGTACATAGCACTTTTAATTAATTATGAATTAGATGTCTATATTGCCTTTATTTAAAAAAAAAAAAAAATTATCATTATAAAAAATTTAATAAAATAGATATATATTCCATCTATTTAATTTTATTTTTTTTCTACAATTAAAGATCCATTACCTTCAAATTTATTAATTTATTATAGTCAGTCATTGTCCCATTGTCTTCTTTTACATTATCTTTAATTAAATATCAAGTATTATAAACAAAATCATTAATTATATACCTAATACTATTATATATATAATATATATATATCTATATACTTATATTATAATATATATAATATATATTATTTATTATTTATGTTTTTCTTTATTATTGTTATTACCAAGTTTTTTTTATACAATAAATAAATATAATATTTTGTTCAATTTTTAACTTTCACATGATTAACCTACGACTGACACATCTCACAATGCATGAAATCATTCTGTAGTGAAATACTACTTACTACCAAATATCATTAGAAAATTCAATAAATATTATCTTGATTTTATTTTTTATATTTACCGATTTTAAATAAACAAAACTCAATATTTAGTGTACATATGCACTGAACATCTCTTTATATAATATTGTGTTTCGATATACTTTGAAACTACTTATTTATAAAAAATTATTTGGGCATCATCCCATTCGCCGAAAAGCCGCTCTAAAAACATAATCTAATATAAGAACCGAATAAATGTTAGCCCTTAATTGAATAAACAAAAATGTCAGTGCACTACTATGTTTCTTAAAATGAATGGTTGCCATAGTATTTTAATTAGGTATTTTGTTATATGATTTTTGCTGAATAGTAGCATTAACCCTGCTGTATTATATAAATATTCTTTGTCGTGTTCTATAAGATTATACACGTTATCAAATTCCTGTATTGTATTTATAACGCTTCTATTCACATAAGCATTACTATCTAATTCTCTTAAGAAAACATCGTAAATATAAATGAAACATATTCTTTGATACAGTCTTACCAATCATTTAATCTTCTATATCATTAGAAAGTCTTTAGGTATCATTCTCAAACTTCCTTCATCCTCCAATTAAAGGAATTTAAGTTCATAATGAGTATATGATAATTCATTGGTAAATCTTGACGATGAAATATATGTCTTAATAATTTTATTAAAGATAATAAAGATTTAATTATATATGGTAACATAAACATGATTATTCAGAAAATACATAGTGAGCAGAAGAATTCGCGAGCTCTGTAGGAGAAATAATACAATGATGTCTATTCTATGAAAGAGTAAATTATAATATATATTGCGAAAGAAACTACTTAAGATAAATCTATTAATGAATCTATTTCCACATTATATAAAATAATTAATAAATTAAGTTCATGATATTTTTATAATTTATTTACCGCCTGTTCATATTGTAATCTGTAAACTTGTTTGATTAGTTGTGATATGATCAAAAGACTTAGAAATATTTCAATTATGCTATTCTGTTATTTCCATATTAATGAAAACTTCTAAAGAAATTTGCTAAGTTAATTTTTATATGATGGTATGTGAGGTATATTGTTTTGTAATGCTTGATAATTTATTGTTTTAATGTGGGAATTTAGGTCTATAAGTTATCTTAAACTTTAGTATTTATATAACTGTATGGATTATAAGTAATGAAAGATCATCAATCGATCTATACTTGAGAGTGCCATATGTCATTGTCGCGTGCACAACACCCCTCAAGAACAAGTATGTCTCAACCAACGACATGAACAACAATATTTAATCATTATGCTGTGGCAACTCATGTCCATTCTCTGCAATGTGGACACGATTTATGTTGCATAATTACCCTTACTATATGTCATAATGTATAAAGCTAATATATTCATATAATTTTTTGAACTGATATTCATAAATATTTTGAACTCCTATATTGCACAATTACAGAACTCTTATGTTTCATTTTAATTACTGAACTATATGCGTTCAATAAATTATAAAGCTATATATTCATAATTTTTTACATTTATATTCACAATTATTGAATCTCTATATTCAGTAATACAGAACTATTATGTTCATAATTATGCTTCACAACTCTATATTCATATTATTAGAACATATGTCCATAATTTTGAATCTATATATTCCATACATTCATGAATAGTTTTTGAACCTGTCCACCCTTTGTCCACCTTGCAAGGGTGGACCACCGGTTCCACATCATAATCTTTCCCACTTATTTCTTCTTATTTACTTAAATTTAAAAATAAATTAGTAGCCTACAACAAAAGAATAATATATATGCATTTAATTAATTTAGAATTTGATGTCTCTCACAACACATGCAAATCATGTAGGTCGAAAACTTACCTACTACCAAATATCAACATTGTGTAAGATAAATAGTTCATCAGCACAACAAAGATCTCACAATCATATACACAATAAGACAAATCTAAAACTTCATACACATAATCTCACCTTGCAAAAACGATGAATCCCCCCTCTATCAATCACTTACCAATTAAACCAATTGCACATGACACACTACCATAACAAAAAAAAAAAAAGAAAAAAAAGACATGTACTGAAGATGAAAACAATAACAATGCTACCTAAAAGAGAATTAACAAATAGTATTTATTTATACTATCACTTTTAAACTTAGTACTTAGATTAACGTTTTTACAAAGTTGCAAACATTTATTTTGTGACAGTTATATATAATCAATCTCTCATATTAGTCATATATTATCATGCATTTATATACTTTAAATTACCGACTTAAATAAATAAATTCAACATTTATTTATTTATGCAATGAAAATCTTCTATATAATATTGCATTGATATACTTTGAAATACTTATTTAAAAATAAATATCGGGCATTATCCTATTCACGCAAAGCGCGTAAAAAAACTAATCATATATAGGTACAAAGATTATAAATGGGATGACTGTGGGTAGCTGTCCCCTGCCCCCTTTGGCTCCGTCCATGATCCTTCCTTTCCTTACGAATGCGAGTTGACCTTCGCAGCTAGTTCGGTCTTTGGTTGCTTAGTTGTGGGGTTGTATCATATTATTAAAATTATCATTACAAGAATCCTTTCCTACGTAGGTAACGCATCAAGGGCCTTAGTAAACAAGGTTGCGTTTTACTTAGTATTGGTCGTCCACAGTTGAAATGAGCAGTGTAACCTGTATCCTTGTCATACACACCCACCCGCCTCTCCTAGAAATTCCACCATTGCACTTACAGCACCAGACACTAGCCCCCACTGGAAACGAGTAGTATAGCCGCATCAAATTTCCGTCAAGCTCCGTCTCAATTTCGGTTAAAAGAGCGCAGTCTACATGCAGGTCATAATCGCATATGCTGCAGCGGTAGAAAGGGGTGTTTGCTGGAGAGAGGCAAGCGTCGCACATATTTCGATCAGAGGATGGAGGGTGGAGGTGGAGAGGTGCGCAGGGTGATGAGATATGTGATGGATTTGAACCTTCATTTTGAGGCAGTCTTTCGTCGTGGAATGAAGAAGTCGCAAGCTTCACAGCCATGGCAATCCGCGATCGGCAAGCTACAGATGCTGCAGTTGGGTTTGCTGGATTTCGAGCTTGAATTGGTAGAGGGGTGAGGGTGGGAGTCGTGGTTCATCTTTTCAACGCCGATGTCCGCTGGTCTCCCACACAGCAGCCATTTTGGGATGGGGGTCATCCCAAGTACCCTCAATACACACCAACGACTGGCTTGATGATGAAGATAAATTTGGGCGTCTATTCATCATATATTTTTATTTCTTTTTTTCTTAATTTAGTTGTGAAAGGAGTGTTGTTGTGTATAGCGGATTTCACTTTCTGTATTATTTATAGAGTGTTGATGATTTGAAATATATGTTCAATTCTATCTTATAATATAAGGAGATAAGTAAAAAATATGCTCTTATTTTTTACGCAGAATAATTAAAGCAATTGGGCGACATTGAAATTTAATAGGCTAAAATATATATCTATTTGTCACAAGTGCTCAATTAACCTCTTGATTTAAAATTAGAGCTAATTAGATACATAAACTTTCTAATTTTTTTGCATTTATTATTTTTTAGGTTCCACAAGATTTTGATGACATGGAGTCCGGTTAAGCTGATGTGGCTAGTAAAATTATTTTTTAATTTCATTCGAAGAATTTGCTTGCCTCCGAAATTATGTAGAATTATATGGGAATGAAATTGTAATTTTCTTCAAGATTTGGGTTCAAAAATGAGAGAGTTTGCATCTATGAGAGAGTTTGGTGCTGCTTCGCCAAGGCCAATGAGGAAAATGAGAGAATTTGCATTTTTTTTTTTTGAAAGGTGGCCAATAAGGCATATATTAAAAGTACTCAGAAATAGAGTCTGGAGGGACATCGTCCGAATACATAACCGTAGGAGAATGAATGCAGAAGTCGCTAAACTATGAGCTAATAGTTCTCTGATCTAGAAAATAAAATTAATTGAGCAGTAATCAAAAGAAATAACGCGTGCTCTACAAGCATCAATGACATAGCCAACGTAATAGATAATTAAAGCATTTGATTCCCCTTCATCCATAAAGAATCCCAAGACAAAGCTTATCTAGGATAATATTCATGTGTGCGTGCAATAGTCTAATATTCACCTTATAACGATCCCTCTATTTCTGTCAATAGCCATAAGTCAGCAGAGACAAGGCTCGTTATAAAATATAATCCCAACAATATTTTAGACAATAGTTGGTTCAAGAATGGAAATGGGAGGGGAAGAGGAAGGGGACCCAAAAACGTTCACAATGCTGTACCAATAGATAGATCGAAGTAGAAGTAGGAAAAGGAATAAGATTAGGAATAGACCAATGGCAGTATGTATGGGCATAAACTCTCATCAGAGTAGGAATTTTTCACTCATAGATAGAAGCATATTTGCACCTACATCCTCTTTCCCATACCTCAAGTAACACTCAATAATGTACAAAATCCACCATTAGACACACATCAATTAGAAATCAAAAAAAATATACCAAACCAAAACAATGACTTCGCATTCAATTAATATACTCCATCAATCTCATTTTAGGTATCATACAAACCATTTTGTGTCAATATGAATAAATTTCAACTCTAATTTGAATGACGTCATCAACAAGAAAGGTTGGCCACATTTTGAGGCGAAGCAGCAGCTTCCCTAAGGAGGTGATCTGCATTTTTGAGGTGCATGGAGTATCAACATGAACATGAACAATTGCCACATTTTGAAGTGCATCGGAGCTTTAGCAGCGTAGTGGGTATCAAGGACGGAGTCATCAGCATGAACAACGTTTGCCATATTTTAAGGTGGAGCAGCAGTTTCACTAGGGAGTTGAATTGCATTTTGAGGTGCATGGTGAATGAGATCGACAGCTTCAACAGCATGGTGACATCAAAGACGAAGTTATCAACATGAACAAGGTTAGGAGGGTAACGAGTCAAGCCGAGCTCAATCGAGCTTGAACTCGAACCAAAGATTGACTCGACATGGCTCAGATTGAGCTCGAGCTCGAATTCGAGTAAGGTTTTTCAAACTTTAAGCCGAGTTTAACCTCGAATTTAGCCTATTAACTAATAATGTTTCAAAAAAAAAAATTTAATCATTCCTTCATTTGATTATAAAAATCATCATGTGCATTCGCTATTCTTTTTCCTCCATTTTTCCTTTTCCCCCCTTTTTTCCCCTATTAATTATGTATTTTTTAAAGAAAAGAGGGCATTCCTTATTTCTGTGGTTTCCGCATGCCTTCTTAATTTCACGGCATATATTTTTGTAATATGATATTACTCTATATTATTCATGTTTGTCCTTTCACAATACTGATATTTTATATTATTATGTATTGTTGTTATCATGCATATTAGAATTATTATTATTAATTGTTTTATTATATTATGATTGTACGTTATTCTTTTAGAATTGTTATTCTGTTAGAATTAGATTACGTATTTCTTTCAAATTATTATTACACATTGCTTTTGTGCAATATTATTTATTAGTATATTTACTTTTATTTATTATGATTAATTTGTTAGACATCAAATGATCAAATTATAAGATTTTATAAATATCAAATTTAAATAAAATTTAATTACCCATGATTATGTGATTCTTATAATAATGAGATGACATTATTTTATTCTCTATAGTATTGGGTAAATTGAAGTTTAGTAATTTTGAAATATTTAAGAGTCGTCCAAAGGTTGATCAATTATTTCATAATTATAAACATAATAGTGGTTGATTATTTATATTTGATTGGACTGTTTAGCGTATCCAAAGATAGCAAACAAGTCTAGTCGTAATATACTTAATGACCAATTATATGAAAATTTTTAGCATAGTATTATGTTTAAAGTTATATGTTGTTGGATCACCCAAAGGAGACCTTCAATGTATTTGATTGTTTATGAATATGTTGATTAAATCTGTTTATGATTGATATAGAATTAATGTTTAAGTATTTTTATTATTGCAGCATCTGGTTGTGCTTCAATTCATTCGCAAGCTGCATCTTGTTATAAAGTTAATGGGTTAAATTTTGTTGAGTAGCATGAACAAATCCAGTTTTACCTCGGTGTTCTGGATCTTGATCTAGCACTCTTGACTGACAAGTCCGCTGCTATTGATGATACTATCAGTGCTGATGATATAACTTTCTATCAAGCATGGGAAAGATCAAATAAACTCAGCTTACTTCTTATGCGAACGACACTTGGAAATAACTTTAAGTCCACAATTTCCAAATTTGACCATGCTAAGGATATGTTGAAACATGTGGAGTAAAATTCACATTTTGAATGTGCTGATAAGGCCCTAGCAGGTACACTTATGGGTAAACTAACCACCCATGAAATTTGATGGTTCGTGTGCCATGCATGATCATGTTAATGAGATGTTTAAGCCTAACAACAAAATTAAGGTCTATGGAATGAAACGTGAGTGATACTTTCCTTGTGATACAATTTATATTAAATACAATGAAGTAGATCCAACTAGTAAATTAAATTCGAATAATTTATATGAAGTATAATATAAATTGTGTACTACATTAATTAAATAATTCATAAAGTAGATTAAAAAAATATTGAATTTTCTTGGAAATGAAATGAAAGAAATAAACCAAGTGTTGTTAAGAACAGTTTTTGAAACTCATGACCATATACTTTTTATTAAATCCAAATTTAGAGTCCAACCAACTAAAACTATCAACCAATTAATTATTAAACATAATATAAGTTTTATATAACATTTAATGCTATATAGTATATATATATAATATTATATATATATATTATATTATACATACATAACATGATATATAGTAAAAGGGTGGGTGGGGTGGGGCAGGGACTGGAGGGAAGTGGGAGCTTAAGGGCCTTGCCCCCTCCCCATCCAAATTTTTTTAATATTATATAGTATTAATTTTTTTTTAAAATATTTATTAGAATTTTTAAAATTTTGTTAATTTTTTTCAAAATATTTGGGCCCCCTCCACTTAATTAATATTACAGGTTAAGTAAATAAATTTCTTCATCTGATCTTCTCAACTTTTCAGTTCTCCTCCCATTTCAAATTATGTTATTCACTATATTGTTGACTCCAATTCAAATTAAACTTATTTTTACCTAACGTACTAGTTTCTCTCTCTAAACCATGCATATCTGCGGCATATACGTATAATAATTTGTTTTAATCTTAAATAATTTTTGATTAATTTTTGTTTCATAATTCTAATTTTTATCTTAAATAATTGGTTTTGGTTTGATTCTAAATCAATGGATATAAGGTGAATTTGTTTGGCTAATTATGTAAAATTTGTAGTTGTGTGATAATTTTGTAATTTAATTTAAAATGCATATAATGTACATTGTTGTATTGTATTGGGATAAAAACAATTGCTATTATGTTATGTTGTGAAGAGGGTTTTTCAGAAATAATCAATATTCTTTTAAAACACGCGGTGAATATTTTTCATTCTTTCAACTGTACAAAGCATATTGCAAAATAATTTAATATAGATTCAATTATAAATATTTATTTTAAACTTTATTGAATTTGTATGTAATAATTAATTTTGAGATAATTTTAAATGAAATATATGTATTTGATTTAGTATTTCAATCCGTAGTTGGCCCCCCGCATATTCCGTTCCTGCTCGTCCCTGGGTGGGGGAGTGGGGCAGCTGCCCCACTGCCCCCGAGGCTAGCTCCGTCCATGCACACAACCATGCCTTCAAAATATAATTTGTTAGGATTAAATTCTTCCACACGCTAAAAGTTATATTATTTATGAGTAAATAACCAATTTTAGTCCAACAGTTATTAGCAAATAAAATGACGATTTTAATCCACATGTTTAATTCTACGAATTTTTCCCAGACCTAATTGTTTTATACCAATTTTAAATCCAACACCATTATTTTACATACCAAAGGTTCATCATGTCAGGTCACCTATCTATTTAAGACATCTCGAAATCTAAAAATTTAAGGGCATTCTTCGTCCTTCCAACTTAATTTCTAATTTGAGCATAAACTAAATGAATTTAATCTAAGATTGATCACAATTCGTAGTTCTCTTCATTATCCTACCTTAATTTGAGGAGAAAACTGGGTCCAATTAAGATAGATCCTTTAGGGATTAAATCCCATTAAACAATAGTCAAGATGAAATTGGTAGAATTAAACTTTTGCAAAACTGTCATTTCGCTAATACTCGTGGGACCCAAAATTGGATTTACCTTATATTAATAAGTTCATGCATAACCTTTATTTTTCAACGTCGTCATATTTCATGAACAGATGTTGAACTTGCCTGACCTAAAAAAAAAAAAAAAAAAAAAAAAAAAAAAAAAAACTTAAAATACCATCATACAATCACATTATAGTGTAATAATGGATATTTTTAAAGCAGAAAATTCGATATTCCTGATGTGGGACATAAAGATGAGATTGAATCATTGAAATATCTATTCACTTCCTGGGCTTTGGAATTAGTGATTCAGATAACATTAGATTAATGATGGGAATTAATGAAGTTTGATGAATTATTCCGTACCGACAAGAGTGCATAGGAATAATTTTAGTGGGAACGGAGGGCAAAGAAACCAAATGGGGCTGGTAAGTCCTCTCATCATTT
>VALG01005806.1:0-12777 GCA_009835305.1 Ipomoea purpurea
GCTTATATACACATGGAAATAATGCGGACACTTTACATCTAAATAATTCATTCTATGGAACTGATTTAATATTAAATTTAGTGTATATTAATAAGACATCCGCATACCTGATGTTTCCAGCTGTATACTGTGTGAGGGGAAATTTATTTTATTGCTTGTAAACTAAGAAAAAGGTAAAATTTGGCCTATCCAAGCATTCATTCATACATACAATAACATTCGGAAAAGTGCGCGCGATAACTACTCCGCATAAGTGGTTCCGCCTTTTAATTCATTTTGTGGTTTATTGAGTGACATTCAAACTTCATTAATCTTCATCTTGTCAATTCTAACTTACAAGTTTTATATACTTGTTTTTAAATACACTATTCTTATATTTATTTTGGAATACCCTAAAATTTTTTGTTTGGCCTTTCCCCCTATTTATTCGAATACAATTCTCGTCTAGGCTGAATTATGAAATAATTACTCAAAATCATGATACCCCTTATACAACTTTGAGTTTTCACCCATTTTATTTTTTACTTCTGATTACATGTTTCATAATAATATTTGACCTTATATTCCTTGCTTTAATAAAGAAGTTGATAATCAACGGAATACCTATTAATGTAGATTCTTTTCTTTTACGGACGGCAACTTAAGATTTTCTCAAAATGGATGGGTTTTATTTACTATGCAACTAGAAATCACTATAATGTTATATAAAGTATTCTTCCAGTTCTGTGTTCACCCTTTTTTAAAGTATTTATTTCGCGTGTGTGCTCTCTTTTTTTACCATTGAACCACTCATTCCCTCCGGTAATAGCCGGATAACTAGTAATTTATTAAGTGGTAAAAAGACTTTTAGTAAAGGTTGTTACAAATTCCTGAAAGAATGTTTTCTTATGAGAAGAAAATAGTATTTTTTAAAGACATACGGGATTTCTTGTTTGTCGAGAGCTCTGATTGGTCGTCCCTTTCTCTCTGTCGGGTGGGGTGGCATCTTCCGCATGCGGTTATTGGGGGTGGTGAAACACTACATAGCCCATCCAGCACCTAATCGGGGTGTTCTAGATACGCCTTGATAGAAAGGTATCAATCCAGCAGTTTCCTTTTTATGATCTCACAGTTATTTGAGAGTCTTATAATATAGTTTCTTTGAATGAAGGTTATAAAAATTCTTAATATGTATAAATAAGCGCGGGTTGATCTTACCTTCTTAATGTTAAACGTGTTTTAATGCAACGGTGGTTTGGTGCGTGTGGGTCTAATACGGGGTTTAATTTTCTTTTTATTTAAACTTACTTTTCTCAAAGTTTAAAACATACTGCTCCACATGTGGAATTCCAGATTCTATCCAATTTTTTTTCTCCTCATCTCCTTTCATTAAATATCACCCTTTCAAGCAACACTGTATTATATGGATTCACTGGAATACCTGTAGGATTTATCCGAATCATTTTGGTTTTACCATAGATTAATGTTTCTATGGATTATGGAAAATTAATACGATGATTAATAAGATAATATTTACCGGGATTTTTGTCTGCAGGGTCCTTCTCTCCCCTTCGATTAAATGAGTTTTTAGAATTGTTGTTTTCTAAATTTTGGTCCTCAGATACTGATTTATGTTCATCAATTTTTTGTGTTGATCTGGAATTTTTCTCTCGCGCCCTCCGATTGTTGTTTATTTCATTTTGGGCAGTGATTTTCCTCCCAATGTTAAAAGAGCAAGAATATTTCTGTGAGGGATCATCTATGATTTTTAAAAAGTATTTTATTATTAATTTATCCTAATCTAGTTCGTTTGTTTATTTAGTGAAGTTTCGTGTTCTTGTTGAAAGACTCTTTTAATCGAAAGATTTACAATATTTCGTATTCTTATTATTCTTGAGTTTATGGAGCGAACGAGTACAAAGTTGCTTCGTCTTCTCAAACAGTGCGCTTCCCTCATTACTCACCAAATATCGAGCAGACTGCACATCGCTGCGCCAATCACGTACTTCTTTAACGAATGCATGTTTCGAATGGAAGATACGATCAGGTTTCAATTAGGCTTTGGAATTTTTGTAAAATTAGGAATATTGTTATTTTGGCAACACACGAACAAAGATAGGCTATTACAAATTGGGTTTATTGAACATCAATATGCTGACCGTATAATTAATCATTAAGCAATGAGATTGAAGAATTGGATTGGTCCCAAGACACTTCTTTGGGGTGCATATTTCGATCAAGCTGCGCTGCTCCATCGTCTCTTTAAACAAAGGTCTCAGCTCTGTAAAGTGTGCGTATCATATCCGTTCAGGTTTGAGATTGTTTTGCATTTGAAGCTTAGTACATCTGACATTAGTATATATTTATACATAGAAGATGCCGCATACTAGGCTTAAATGTATAATAAAGTAACACCTCTATTCTTATAATTTTCTCTTAAATTTTGCGCGCATTATTAATCTTGGTTCTCTATTTGCATACTTTGCATCCCAATAATTAATCATTTTGACCATAGCTGATGGTTTAGGGTTGAAATGTTCCTGTAGTCGGATTAGGATTCAAATTTTCTCTAAATTTTTTTTGGCATTACGATCCGCCATATTTGGTGAAATTCATCATCGACAGATATTTGAGGTACCATCATTTTATTGGGGTTAATTCTTTCTTCTCTTGTACTCTCCATAGTGTTAATTTTCTTATAGGTATAAGAAGCCTGTTGGTGTTTTGGGAGAGTATAAAAATTAAAGAAATATATTAAAATAAATATACAGATTGTTATGGAAACTAATAATTAATAATACAATGATATAAGGTGTATCGTAATTTAAAAGTGGTGCAGAGACATGTTCAATGAAATTATGAATGATAGCATTTTTGTTTTTTTTTTTTTTACTCTGGATTTGTCTCAACAGTTATACTAATAATTAATCTTGTGCAGAAATATATTTCAAGTGTAACTTAATTCACTGATATTGATTATATAAGAAAATGTTATTCTTCTGATGCGATGTTTAAGGGTTGCATCTATTCTTTATAAACACATGTGTCGTAGAACTCGGGGGGGCTGTTTGCACCGCGCGTTGAAATTGATAAGCTTTTTTTGTTTTTATAAAAAACTTTGAAGTTAAAGTGATAAGCATATTTTTACTCTAGTTCCGCAGAGATTGCAGAGCACTATTCTCTCTTATATTCGCCCGGTTCTTATGTGACCTGATATCGTAAGGCGCTGTACCGGTCTAGCCTCCTTGATAAGATATCTATGTTAGCCAATCATTAAAAGAAGTAATGTTGCTATTGTGTTTTGAAAAATAGTTCAAGAGACTTTGAGATTACACAATTAAATAAGCTGAGTAGCAAACGCCAAGATTGGAAATTTGAGAAAGACCGGAAAGAGTACATTATTTTATAGTGGGTTGTTAGAAACAACTAATTATGAAACCTTCTTCTTTTAACCCAATTGAGGTTTAACTTAGTTGCGGGCAAGTCATCATGTTGATTGATATTACTCAGGGTTGTCTGCTCTCATCCGCTTAATCTTAAGTTGGATATATGGCTTATCAAGGCGGAAAGCCAGTTCAATCTCAAGCTTGAAGCAGCTCTGCACATATCGAATGCAGGCTCCAAACTCTCGGTAGCCCAAGAAGAGTGTAATTAGTGCCTTTGCTACTTCCATGAAATATCTGTTTATAGATTTGGTTTATGGGTACATTTTAAGGTGTGAACACTCGCATAAGCCGGTTCTTCTTGGCGACTCACCTCACTTACGGGTATCTTTTAGTACTCATTGTAGGTGCTGTTCTTCATCTCTCTCTCAAAATGGAAAATATCAACACTACGAGTTACGGTTACACTCAGGCTCAGACATAATTTTATTTATACACTTGGGATAGAAGCCTTGCTTAGGTTCCTACTCTTGGATGGTTCAATGAGGAATGTCATGTAATGCTTTTGATCTCTTCATAGCATTGCGAAAGATTCACTAAGGGTAATTCAAAGAAGCCTTATTGTGGAGGTAAGAGATAGAAATCGAGTCCGTCCAAATACTCTTCAGATGATCAAATGTGGGATGCTAAGGATGTAGGTGGATTCCTGGGTTCGATCGACCAATAAGAGAAAAGCGCGGATGGTTCATAGAATTGGGAGAGATAATTACAAAATGCCGGACGGGACATGTGAGTTTATACGGGTTCGAAAATTGGAAAAGAAATTTGTTCATCGAAGGTACCTTCCTTGCTCAACATACTCATCTAAGTTGTGAAACCTTATCGGTCCCGCGCGGGGAAGGTAAACGTTTTCCCTTAGCCAAGACGTTTCATTTTTACAGGTTTATCCAGTTGTAAAACCAAACCACAGTCAGGTTGCTTCTTTCTTTAGCTACATATCTCTAGTTTGGACAACAACTAGATGTTCATAATGATTTTCTTAATGGTAATTTGACTGAAACTGTTTACATGCGGCAACCCATGGATATATTGATTGTTAAATTTCCTAATCATGTCTGCTTGTTGAAGAGATCATTGTATGGGTTGAAACAGTCCCTAAGAGCTTGGTTAACCGTCTTCATGCATTTTTATTATCTGTTGGATTCCAGCATTGAAAACAGATGTGTCACTATTTTATTATTACTCCCAGAATTCTACTTATGTTTATCTTCTTGTCTATGTTGATGACATTCTGGTGATGGAAGTGATCCGAATCTTGTGAGTTATTTATTGTCAAAAATTATCTACTACTTTCAAGATTAGGGATCTTGGTGAACCAGGTTTCTTTCTTGACATTGAAACCATTAAATGTAGTGATGAAATTCTTTTATCTCAACAACGGTATATGCTGGATATTCTGAAACGTGCTGGTATGACTGATTGCAAATACCTGTTTCGAAATCTCTTTAACTCTACAAATTTATATGATGATCCTACACAATATCGAAGTCTGGCTGGAGCTATTCAGTATCTTACTATCACCAGGACCAGATTTATCCTTTACAAGCAATCAACTTTTGTCAACACATGCCACGCGTGTATTGAGGTATGTCAAAGGGACTCTATCTTATTGATTTACGTATCCCGAAATTGATTCTTAGAGAATTAACATGCCTTCTCTGGACTCAGACAAGGCTGACTGCCTTTGAGGATCGTAATCAACCAGTGTTTGCTGTTTTTCCTTGGTCAAATCTTGTGTCTTGGGTATGCAAGCAGTTTGCAAAAATCGGGCCTAGCACTAGGCGGTCGTCCACCTAGGCGGCCCTAGGCGGTCCCCTGGCGCCTAAGAGGGCCTATCGATTTATTTCAACCTTGTATGCAAGAAGCAAAAGAACTTTACAAGATCTCTATTGGGGAGGGCTGAATACAAGGGTTAGTTTATGTTTGTGCTGAAGTAGATCTGGTTCTCTCCTCTTACGAGAGATTGGCATCACTAGGATTTCAGTTCCAAAACTGTGGTGTGATTAATCTTGGTGCACATTCTGTGTGCTAATCCTATTTTCATGCTCGCACTAAATATGTTGGAAATTGACTATCATTTTGTTGAAACAGAATTGCCAATGGAGAGCATTAAGTCAACTTTATTTTCTTACCAAAGATCACTTGCTCACATATTTACAAAAAGCCTTTAACAAGTTCTATGTTTTCTTTTTTTAGAGAACAAAACTACAGGTCACATCTGTACCCGGGAGAGTATTAGGGACTCTATATATGTATTTGAGTCTGATTACTTATGATTTCCAATCTTAATTTCCTTAAGTCTCCCAATCTTAGTTTCCCTAAGTCTTGTAATTAATTACTGTGAAATACAATTCATTACCGTTCTCATAGTAACTTGCATGTTTATGCTTCCTAAGATTGTCACATGAATTTTTTGACACCTGAGCTGGATTGTTGTTTTCCTTGCACTTCTTCCTGATTTTCTCTTAGTTTATTTTCGTTGGCTTCCACTCCTCCCGAACTTCCCCCATTCCGATTCTGGAACATAATAAACCTCAAAATAAACAAAAAGGCACACACTAAGCTGCTGCCAAATAAGAAACTCTAGCCTGCTAGGAATTTTCTTACCTTTATTACCATCATCACCTTCCCCTTCGGCCTTCTCATCCTGGTTATATTTAAAATGTTGATCCAGAAGCCATTAAAAGTTTAGTTAAAGCACAAAGACAAAATTAACTCGGTACTTCAAGCAGTCTTCATCAATGTAGCATAGTAGCTTGTATATATCCCACAATTATGGCATAAATGAGCAAAAGATCATAAAAAACATCAAGATTTCGGCTTCATATTGGATAGAGCAAATGAGACAAATCACAAAAGGCTATAGTGATACACGTGTAGGAAGTTGGGGAGGAGTGGAAGCCAACGAACATAAACCCAAGAGAAAATAAGGAAGAAGATGTGCAAGGAAGAGAGCAAATACACGTGTCAAATTTTTTTAAAGAAAAATTCTTGTGGCAATTCTAGTAAGTATAAAACCGACAAGTTACTTGCTAAAAGATGTCAATTGTAACATTTTAAAGGTTCGTGCACTTATTTGGAGCTTAGTTGAGTGATTTAATTTACTATTTTTCAAATAATTAGATGATTTATTTGTACCTTTTTCCTATAATTATTGATACATAAAACATATATTAACTATTTCATGGGTAAAGATCCATGGACAGATTTAAAATGGGATAAAATTCAATTTCGGTACAATGAATTAAAGAATAGTATGCAAATAGACACTCATACCACATATTATATCATGAACCAAGTCCATCATGTGCATTGTAATTTTCTTTATTTCGGTGCGTTATGATGAGTCTACCCTTGCAGTTCGCTAGGTAGGAGAATGTGTTCAAAAATATTGGAAGAATCTTAATTAATGTGATTCATTGGATTATCTAATCTAATGATCTGTAATTGACCCATATGCCATCACCGCATATATATATATATATATAATTATATATATTACTATATATATATAATAATGCACTCAGGTGCAAATTGCTTCGCCCAGGCGCGAAATAGGAATAGATTCTGTTCGTCCACGTGTCTCAGATCTAATGGATGAGAAACACATATTTTTAAAAAAAACGCGGTGGCATTTTGTAAATAATTGAACATCGAAGTGCAAGTAAAAAGTATTAAAGTGCATGTAAATGTATTATGGTGCAAGTAAAAATTTACACTGAGCATCATACTTAGTTCCTACCTTTATAGTTCTAAGTAGTTGCACCTATAGTTCTAAGTAGTTGCACACATAGTTATAGTAGTGCACCTAGGTGTATGAATGTTTGCGAGTGATTTTCAGGGGTTACTACCCGATGAACTCAGATCAATGAATGTTAACAAGATAAAATTACATGCACTTATAGGTGAAAGTAGATGCACCTATAGTTATAAGTAGTTGCACATATAGTTATAAATAGTTGCACATATAGTTGTAAGCACACCCAGGTGCATGAATGTTTGCGGAAAGTGAATGCTAACAAGGAAAATTACATGCACTTATAGGTGAAAGTAGATGCACTTGTAAGTGATTTTACTTGCACTTCGATGTTCAATTATTACGAAAATGTCACCGCGTTTTTAAGTTATTAGATCTGGACACGTGTCGGCGGATGATTCGTTCGCATATTCCTTCCTGGGCACTTATTCGCACTGAGCTGCATCCCTATAAGGGTCAGGTTTCTGTGAGACCAGGTCTTCCCGTGCGGGTCAGTGGGATAACCATCTAGTATGCATTAAAATGCATTACATAGTGTTCGAAATGCACGATTATGTGTGCGTTGTTATTTTTTTTGTGTGAGTGGCAGTTTTTGCATTTCATTCTGTGTATTCTTGAACACTTATATGATGCATTATGCATACTTAACGTCGTAATACCGCATGAACCGGAAACCTGTCTCCACGGAAAGACCTGTTATCACTAGGAACACATGAACCAAATCGCCATATCTATATTATATATATATATATTATAGTATTAAGTATATATTATATATAAATTTATATATATAAATATATATATATATATAGTATATATATATATATATACTTTCAGTTATAAATTTATATATCTATAAATAATCTAAATTACATAATATGTAATATAACAGTAGATAATTTTTAATAAAAAGTATATAGATATTGATCAATTACATAATATAAACAAGATCCGCAATATACATGGTAAACCTTACTCCACAATCTAACGAGTTACACCCTCAAATGCTTGACATATGTTAGCACTTTGATCCAAATTTCAAAATATCTAACTATTTACTTTTACTTATGTATGCTTCAAAATTTGTTTATTTAATGGGTTTATTATATTATACATACAATATTCAACTAAATTTACATAAAAATAAAATTAAAATGACATAATTTAACTAAAGAGAAATGTTTGCAGGACGATTGTAATGATGGCAAATTATACCATGTACAAAAATCTACCTTATATTATTAACTTTAGTTCAAAATAACTCATTCAAATTATATACCTGCAGTTGGCGTATTCTTTACTTGAGAACAACATATTATGTGTCTCCCGTTAACAATTTATGTATTTGTAGTTACCATTTAATGTGTCTATAATTATCATGTTATGTGTCTCCATTTTATGTATTTGTAATTACCATGTTATGGCCTTATTTAATGGTATAACAAATTTAGATGAAGATTGAGCTTCTTCTAGCTTGATGAGATTTGAGAGAGAGAACAAGCCAATAGCCATCTCAACTTACCATTATATCATGGTTTCACATAATAAAGTGAATAACTGGTATAAGGTATATTTTTAATATATTAAAATTCAAAAATTTATTATTAAGGTACATTATTGAATACTATAGGTTCATTATATTTCATATATTATTAAATAATGAATTTTCAGTACACAAATAATGTACCTATATATATATTAAAAATAAATATTTATTTATGATTCATAATAAAATATAAATCATGATTCACAACATAATTTGCTGATCTCAACTACTAGAAGGTTGGTGCTCAGCAATTGTCTACCCTCCCAAATTCCAAGGGAATGAATTCCAAACCAAACTTATTAGTCGCTATCAATGTTGCAAAATACGTTAGGCGCTCCTAGGGCGCGATTTTTATTTTTTATTTTTTATTTATTTTAATTTTTTTTTAAAAAATAACTAAAAAATTGTAAAATTCACTGATAAACATAAGGATCCTCTAGTTTTTTCTTACAAATATTTACGTAAGTGGTGTAAAATCGTTCAAAATATTGTTGAAACCATCCAAATACATAAAAAAAAAAATTAAAATTAAGAGCAAAAGAAGCATTTTTTGGAGAAATTAGAGGGCCAAATCGCCAAGACTATATGGTCTAATGGTATTCGGGTTCGACTTCCATTTGAAAGATTGTGAATTTGAGCCCTCAGTGGAGGCGTTATTGGTTCTTCTTTGGTACAATGTAATAGAGCAGAAATTAAAAAAAAAAAAAATTGTCCAAAACGGACAATCAAGGTCAAAAGTTACTGCCTTTCCGAACTTTTAATACTTTACAACTAAATAAATTAAAAACAGCCGGGAGGAGGCAGATTCTGCCTTCCTCGCCGTGGTCTGGGCGACCGCCTATGCGCAATTTTTACAACACTGGTCGTTATGCAAGTAGCATTGGTTAACAAAACAAAGGATAACCCTGACAATGAATATGAAAGTTGTCCATACATGGCCTAGGCGCATTTTTAACAACACTGGGTCGTTATGCAAGTAGCACTTGGTTAACAAACAAGGATAACCTGACAATGAATATGAAAGTTGTCCATACAGACTTAGTTCAATGATTTAGTATGCAATATTTGAAAAAAAAAAAAAAAAAAAGACTAAGGTTGGAATATTGACAACGTCAGTGTAGAAATATGTTTAAAGTGAACAGATTATTATGTGTACTGATATTTAACTCTGTCTGTTGAACCATTAAGTTACCATGATTTATATCTTTTTTAATACTTTGTCAGATTAGGATGTAAGAATCCTTGAAGTTGAGAATTTCAACCTTTTTTAGGAGAAGTAAAATGAAAGTTTATACATTAAAACTTCAGCCCTCTCACCAAAACCCTAACTCTATCCAGTATAGAGATTAGAGAATCTCCCACAAATGGCTCACCACCCTAGACGCAGCAGCTCGTTCTAGTACTTGCAAGCACAACAAAGAGCCCCACTACTGTCTACTCACCACTTCCAAACTTGGACCACAAACCCCAACTTAAAATTTCTTTTTTGATACATTACTTTTCTGCCACGACACTAATACTAAGTTTTCAAAATTCCTGTCCAAGAGTACTAGAGAAATTAAAGTAAATAAGTTGTTAATTTCCACCCTACCACTCTACACGCAAGGAGTCTTCATCAACTCTGATCAAATATTTATACTTTGAATTTCCCAAACTTAAAATTAAGGATAAGATTTCTTTCTTTGTACTCTAAGGATATTATCAGAACATATTTGCACAAGAGAACAAAGAAGCATAAAAATGCCAAACACAATGTCTCCCTTAAGAAGGGATGGTGCTCAACAAAACTTAGTAGCTTAGCAACAAAAGGGACTAAAACTAGGAGAGATTCATAGAAAAAGTCAACTAATTCATCAGAAACCCCATTTTCTGTGTCATTGCTGATGTGTTCTTGGTGGAGGTGGTGGTGGTTGTAGTGTTGTTGAGCTTTTTGGATGAGCTTTGCAAAGGTTAACTGGGTATTTCTTAGCATTGAGTTCTAGCTTTCTAAGGGCAGCCTTACCAAGATCAATGCTACAAATGTCAGAAAGCCTGACCAGATAGAGCAAAACATCTGAGAGCTCTTCACCCAAGTGCTGCTTCTCTCCTCTTCCATCCAGGGAGGCCTCTTGGTACCTCACCTTTCCACTGAAATATCTCAGACAGCTCTCCCACTTCCCCTACCTGGAACATCAAAACATGCATGCACCACAATCAATGATAACAGTACACTACTTTGAAAAGAGAGGATATAAAGTGGTGGGTTTTATGGTAAAAATAGCATTCAGTAGAAGATATAGTGTGAAAACACATGGCCAAAAGTCTCATTGTTTGATGTTTGCACTTTGTGACTGTACTTGCCCACAAAGGGCAAACCCGGCGGGAATGCAAAAGGATAAATCTCGGTGACTTAGCCGTCTTAGCGTCCATTAAGTAGGAGGATTAGTGTCTGGTGCCTATGACAATACTGGCCCACAAAAGGCAAAATTCCTCATCCTCAAACCCATATCCCACCCAACGAGATAGTGAAGGAATAAATCTCGATGACTTAGCATCCATTAGGAAAGAGGATCACTGTCTGGTTCCCACAAGGAGCTCATCACCACATTGGGTGTAGAATAAATCTTGGTGACTTGGCACCCATTAAGTAGGAGGATTAGTGTCTGGTGTCTATGACAATATTTGCCCACAAAAGACAAAATTCCCCACCCTCCGACCCCACATCCCCACCAACGAGATAGTAAAGGAATAAATCTCGATGACTTAGCATCCATTAGGCGAGATGAACAGTGTCTGGTTCTCACAAAGAGCTCACCACATCGGGTGTAACTCCCACATCGACTGACAAGACTTGATTATGTATCCTATTCACAATCTATCATCTAAGAAGCAACTGGACTGTCCTTGCAGGCTTTAATGTGACAGTACTGGGGCATGTGATGATGGTGTTTGTTCAGGGCTTTGTGCATACAGTTCAATTTCTCAGACTACAGTGTAATAATGACATTCTAGGAAACATAAGACCACTCACCACTACTACCTAGTTTGTTTCCAAGAAAACTGAATAAAAGAAAGCTTTTATTGTGTCTGGGTTTTCACACTCTCAAACAGTAGAGTACCGTCATGAATGGCCTCCACAGTCCACACCCCCTTCCATAAACATATACACTATAACACAAAAACATGCATATTAGTATTAGGATTTTACTATCTACACAAGAATAAAGTTGGTACCAAGTGGCCTTAACATTTGTGTTTGTACTTGTTCATTCACTGTATAATCATATCAAAATAGACAAAACATAAGAAACTTGCCCACAAAGGGCCCAAATCACAGCCAGATAAGATTGTAAAAGGGTAAATAAAAATGACTCAATGACCCATTAGGCGAGCGAGAGGATTAGTGATACCCACCGTTGCAAAAATCGCGCCTAGGCGCCGATTAATCGGCGCATAGGCGCTAGGCGATCGGCCTCCTAGGCGGCCTAGGCGCCCGCCTAGGCGTTCTAGGCGCCCGCCTAGGCTTTAGACGCCCTAGGCGGTCCTCAGGCGCCTAGAGGGCGCCTAGCGATTTTTTCAACATTGGTGATACCCACAAGGAGCTACCTACAAGACGGTGAAACTTCCATAATGTAGAATCTGGCCATCGGGAATCAACTGAGCTATCCGTGAAGGCAATGAGGGGAAGGAGGGGGAGGTACAGAAGTCACGAACCATTATTGTTTGGGTAAAACATTCAAATTTGGCCTTTCTTTCTGACAAACCCCCATAACTTGATTGAATCAGTTTAGGATTTGCAAAATCGCTGAAAGGGGGGGGTAGACATATAGCAACAGAGATTTAACCACTCCATCTTTATACATCCATACATAAACATACCCCAGATTCCTTTTTTTGGGCATAAATCTTTACCAAAAAAAACACCAAAAAGAAACTTAACCCTCCATAATGATGACTTATTAACCATGAAGAAAAAGTGGGTAAAAAAAAAAAAAAGATTTTTCCAAAGAAAGACTATGCCTTTTTGGTCAGTTTTTCCTCTTCTTCTAAAGGCCATTTACTCAAATGCGATT
>VALG01005813.1:1758-15883 GCA_009835305.1 Ipomoea purpurea
TCAATGTCACCCCTGAATTATGAGTGGTGTAAATGTTGCCCCCTCAATTATCAAAACGGTGCACATATAGCCCCTCCCCGTAACGGACATGTGGTTCTTTGTTAGTGTACGACACGTTAAGTCGGAGTAAATATGTAATTTAGTTTTTTTTCCCTCCCTCGATTCGAGTACTCAGCGATGGACAAAACGTTGGGGAATCACAAGTCCGTTACGGGAGGGGCTATATGTGCATCATTTTGATAATTGGGGGGCAACATTTACACCACTCAAAATTCAGGGGTGACATTGATAATTGACATATTATAGGAGGGGCAATTTTACAATTTTTCCCAAACTTAAATTAAGGTATAACCAATATTACCATCGAAGACAATATATCCACTAATGTACAAATTGCTTGCCATGAAAAATAACTTAGATTATCGTTAAGACCCTGAAAACTATTAATAGATTAAGAACATAATCAACTTAAATAATAGTTATAATTCTTAATGACTTCAAAGGTAATTGTAATCTTAAACCCTTAATGACTCAAAAGCATGCAATGTAAATAATTATAGCACAAATTGATTAAGTCAAGGCCCATAAACCTTAAATGTCCCAAGTTAATTATAACATGAATGATAAATTCTCTAATATGGAAATAGATCCAAACATTATATTATCACTAATAATAAATATCGTTAACAAATACTGTAGTTAGTAATAATTGAAACTTAATAAACATGTTATAATCAAAATAAAAAAGAAAGTGCTACAATTAATTATTAAAATATCAATCAAATAATAGTAGGATCCATACTGACCAAGATAGGTCCTAAATAGCTTGTTCAAAATAGGTTTTAAAGTCATAAGTGAAAATTAGAACTAAAATATGCTCAAAATTAACTGAGAAAATCAAACAAACCGCCTTAATAGGCTATAATGTCCAAAATTAGCCTAAGGATCCAAAATTGAATGATATTTAATATAAATCTGAGTTAATAATATGTTATATCCAACCTTAATAAATGCTTTTCTAAATGTACAATTATAATAAAATAATTTAAAAAATATACAAAGCATGTTTGGATTTTGCAAATTAATATATTATTAACTCATAAATACTAAAAAATTGTAATACTTCAAGCAATTTAATATGCACATCAATATTAAATTAAGATTCAAGTAGCAAATTTAATACTTAATATTTGCTCAAAAATGAATAATAATTTAATTGTGACATGAATGACTACAATTGAACTAATAACGGCAACAATTCAATCACAAATAATGCCACAATTAATCTAATCTCAATTTGAAATTTTTAATGCCAAAATTTAAAGAAAACTAAAAGGAATTATTATTTCAAATTAAGCAATTACTAATATTTACCATTTGCCAAAATAATTTACTATATTAATTAAAGTAATATTAATATGGTAATATTAGACCAAATAATCACCATTTACCAAAATTAAATATATATAAACATCATTATAAAATATAATAAATGGTAAATAAAATCAATTGCTCCTTAAATAAAGGCGTACCAGGAAGAGGAAGTTTATTTCGTCTATAGAGCCGCCGACTTCATCGCATGAGGTGCAACAGCGTCTTCATCGCGCCGTCACCATCAACGACGTCCTTACGGAGAGGAGAACTCCGACGGTTCACCAGAAAACCCAGCGTAGCGCTAAAAACCGCCGCCATGGCCTGATCGGCGCCGACCGGAAAACCAACCCTCCTCCGCCGTGCCACCTCTCTGAGCGTCGCCGCCTGTCGGCGGAAGCGGAAAACGAAGCAGGACGTCACCAGGAACTCAGCCTTGCCACTACTGAAAATTATGAAATTTTCGACCACCTGAAAGTGATTTTAAATCAAGTTGAAAGCAAAAAGTGGTCGGAAATAGCAACAAAGGTTTTTTGGGATACCAAAAGTGGTTGGAACAAGGCTTTTGACTTGATTTAAGATAGCTTTCAGGTGGTCGGAAATTACATAATTTCCAGTAGTGTGTCGTCACCGTCTCTTCGTCGCAACAGGGGCCGCCGGCGAACCAACAACGCCTGAAGGAGGATTGGTGCAGCGCAATCAACGGATCTCCTCATCGGAGATCCAGGTCTACCAACGCTGCCTGCAATTCTCAGTCACGCCGTCCATTGCCGCGAGTCGTCTCTCTGCATCGATGGTCCGTCGACGCCGCAACTAAAAAAAACGCGAACACCACCAAACCTCGGCATTGTTCACCATGGTAACCATTCCGGCGAACCTCCAATCGTCGGAGTCATCACCCATGATCCAGTCGCCACCATTGCGAGTCCACGGTGCTGACAAACCAAAAACAATAAAACCAAGCAGTACATATCTCCCAAAACAATATATACTGTAATTATGCTTGTACATTTCGTTGATTTCCAGACTAACAACAAGAACAAATATATATTTTTCAAAATATATATTTGGTACTAATTAATCAACCAGGCAGAGATTTGATAAGGCTTTGATACCAAATGTTAGATAATAAATTTAGACTAACATGAACTGTAGTAATGAGGAACATGTCCTTATATAGCGGAAGCTTCAGGATCATTTGAATATCCCTTGCCATAGTTGTTGTTATTGCGATGGGATGGTAAACCTGCATAATAAGTTAGTGTTTTGTCTACCACTTCTCTCCCGAATACCTGATGGTGTCTGTATTCTGAACCCGGGAGCGGTGGGAGGACTCATTATGCTTAGAAGCCTACATGCCATCAATGTAGGCAAATATTCAGTTAAGGCTTAACTGAATATCCTGAATTACCTAATAGATTAAGCCACTACCTGACTTAATCTTCCACTTGCACCACAACCACCCAATAATACAATATATTATATATTGTATATAGGGAAAATACTTACACTTACATCTCGTTTTGTTCTGTTAATTAAAACCTGAAATCCAGTTTGAGACCAACACCTTTGAAGGTTCCAAGGTGCCTCATATACTATATTCCACGTACAATCTATTACATTGTTAGAATTTTTCCAATGCATTCTCACAATCTCATGCTGAAATGCCTTTGTCATTTTGCTAAGTAGTGTTGTGATTTTTCTTTATTCCAAATAGCCTTTGAAAGCATTTATCTGCACATTAGTTAATTTTCATAGCTTAAAACCTTTCAAGAACTAAAATATATATGGCTTCAGCCCTAAAGGGATGGCCAACACCCAACACTGTACTAAGTACGGATCCTGTCTTTTCCTTAAACAATATAAATGATCTTAAGGCAATTATGGATACAAAGATAGCATGTGCAAATTGAGACCAAATAAACGATTCATCGAAACATGAAAGAAATGCAACTTACAAGTAATTTATCACGATTGTCATATTTTGTTTCAAATGTGAAACCTTTCTAAGGGTCATGTATGTTATCTACAACTTGCAGAAGCAACTTCTTGAAATTGAGGCATAAGATGAAGTAGTGGTCATGGCGAAGAATGTCAAAGAACACCTAATTTAGAAAAGACTTAACAAAAACTTTAAAAAGTAGTGAATAACCAATCACGAAAACATCCAAATATTCAAATCAATGAACACATTCCAATAATTATCTTATTATAAAAACAATAGACAAATTTATAAAGGCATAACCAGCTATTCGTCAGATATGTCCAAGTTGGAAACCATTCTAAGCTCATGGTCTATTGCATTTTTGAATTACTTTTGTTTGATCATATCTGGCACCCAAGTCTATAAGGATCAACTTGCATATAATAGTATAAACAAAAATTAAATTTAAGAATTAAAATATTGAACCCCTACAAACAATGTATATTATATAGGAAAATAATTTCTACTCTTCTATGTCAACTATGTCAACAAGTTAAAGTCAATAGTAATTCACCGTATATAGGACCGATAAAATATTAAAAATTAAACTATAAATTTCTACTCTTCTTTATACTGGCCTGCAATTCTAGCGGTGCACGAATAATTAGAGTTTTTTCTTCTTCTTCTTCTTCTTCTTCTTCTTCAAAAAAAAAAAAAGAAGAAGAAGAAGAAGAAGAAGAAGAAGAAGAGTTTTTTCAATTTTACTATGATGGCTGAGTGAATAGGAATCAAAGACATCAATCAATGTTAAAATGCTCAAAAACAAATAAAAAATGGTAACCTTCTGAATTGCACAAAAATAATATCACAAAAAAAATTAATAATTTGAGTAATAATATTTTTTTAAAATACCAAAATATGAAGAAACGATAAACATATACAATAAAAGAAATAAATTAATTTTAAACTACTAAAAAAATTTCACATTTATTCTTAGTGTAATCATTACAAAATAAAGGTTATACACGTGCAAATGATTTGTTCTTAAGCTTATTAGATGTTCGATTTTTTTGCCAATGCCATGACATATTTCTAATTAAATAATGCAGAATAGACATGGTTTACACAGTTGAATATTCATGCATAATTATTTAGTTCGTCACAAAATTTTCAATGACACCAAATTCATTATATAAATTTAGTTTGGTTTGCTATATCAGGAGCCAATTTACATACCAATGGGATGCTAATATTAAATTATTTCTTCTCAAGTTTGAAAAAATTCAAATTATCCGAAACTTAGCAATGTTACTTTGAATTGAGGAAAGGGAGAATGGGGCCCCCAAAAAATATTTAATGATGAAACTTTAATTACGGTACATACACTAACATCAGTTCTAAGTACATACTTCATAACTCTTAATGACATGTTGGCGTTCAATGAAATATGCAGAATGAAATAAATCCTTGGAATAGTACATATTCCACTTGTGTGATTGTCATTTTTGTCAGAAAAATAACAATGCCTCAGGAATTAGCCTATTACGCTTTGCATTGGGGGAATAACCAATTCTTAGGGAGCGCCTTGTATTAGCCTATTCCCATGCTCTTGGGAATAGCTTTAATTTTTATATCACAGAAGTACCAAAATATCATGCACTGGGTTCATAACGTTTAATAAATATAATGTATTGATATAATGTATATTTAATTAAATTATAACTTGTATGTATCCAATAAAAATATTTAAATAAATAAATAATAATGATTATATATATATATATAAGTAGTATATATTATATAATTAATATAATATATATATAAAATAGTATATATATATATAATAGCTATAGGATGAGGATATAGTAATAGTATGTATGGTAAGTTTTTTTAAAAAAATACAAAAAAATATGAAAAATAATAACTAAGCCCAATTATATTAATTTGGGGAATTTATTGAATAAAAATTATCCAATCGACCAAAAAATGAAGTGAGAAATATCATCGCAAGTGTCCTGTTTTGGCAAATGATTGTTTAGTTCTTCAAATAATTAGTATATATTTAATATTTTTATGCTAAATTTTTTTGCTCTCCGCTATGTCTCCGTATTTGGTTTCATTCATACCTATACAAATTATGTTATTGACAATACAATCAATGCTTGATATATATCCTGCATTTAAACTAGAATTGCCATATTAAATATGCAAATTTAACAAAATTACTAATGCATGAATCAATTCAAAGTAAGAGCTTGTCATTGATATTGATCTTTAAATACTATTTAAAAAAAACATGGGCATTGACTCCATCGCCAGCAATCGCGTAAAAACTAGTACACACACACACACATTATCACCATTACTGTTTTACACCAAACAAATTTGTTTTGCCCCTTTAGGTACATAATTAATAACCTAAAGTACAAAATTTTATAACACATAGCAAGTTGCAAAAAACCCGTTAGGCCGGCTCCCCTAGGCGCCGAAATTCGCAACCTATGGCGCAACCGATTTTTTATTTATTTATTTAAAAAAAATTAGAACTAAATGTTTTAAAAATCATGAAAATAAAATATGAGGTTCCCATAGATTTTACGCCATGTGGGTTTACCTTGAACTTTGTTGGCTCGGCCTTTCTTTTATTTAGCGATAATAAAGTATGTTTTTTTATAAAAAAAAAAAAACAAAAATAAGTGTAAAAAATACAATATAGATAAAACCATTATCAAAATTAAAATTGAAAAAAAAATGGTATATCAAACTAACCGATAAGAAATAATTTCACTCGAACTAAATAATCTAAATATAGAATTTAATTTGTTTGGATATCAGGTGTCAAAACAGCACTCAAAAATTTTGAAAATACATTTGGGTGTCACCTAAACCGAACTCCAAGCTTGGCCATAGAATGTTGTTGTAGGTCTTTTTATCTATATAGTCTGAAACTATGCTTAAAGAAACAGCCAACAACAGTCCTTGTAGTATGACGTGTGAGTATTCCCGCCTGTTCACAGCGGGTACCCGGTTCGAGTCCCCGGCAACGGCGTTCCAAGAAATTTTGAATTGTTCTTCGTTTAATGATCAAAGAAGAATTAATAACACCACAAGAAAGTCCGACCTGCGGATTGAACAGCGACCTAAGATTCGACAAGTATCACAAACTCCAACCTAACATCCTCCGCTCAATACAACTGAGCTAAAGTCGACATCTGTTAAAATTCGACATTATTTTTATTGAAAAAAACCAAGACTACTAATACTTGATTGTTATGGTGTGTGACCCTAGCAGAATCACCGTTAGGGAGCTACCGCGTTCAAATACGAGTCCTTCCCCTATTAAGTGATCAAATCTTCTAATTGAAAAAGTAAACATGATTTTTAATCGTTGCATTACTTTGGAATCAACTATATTCAGTAATTCTTAAAGAAATATAAATATAACTTTTTTTTTCCGTGTCATTCTATTTAACTCGGGGACATTCTTCATTCAATCAACTTCCTCAACACCCTCAGAGCAAAAAAAAATAACAAAGAACAAAATTTTCATAAGCGCAATAACAACAAGAATGAAGATGTTATCACCTTTGAGTTGAGCGACTAGCGTTTATCATAATTCTAATTAAAAAAATATCACGACACAAAGGAATCATTTTTACTTTTTTTTGAAACTAGACATATTGAATTAGAGGCCTAAAAACATTACAAATGTCTTGACCTGAGAGTAACCTTATAGTCTATATCCAAGCCCAATATTGTATGATTTAGCTTTTTTCAAACCCTATCTCCCTTTGTAACTAGACTTTTCCGCCCCACTGAAGAAATAAAATAAATCTTAATCCACCCATATCTATACTATCATATATACGTCGGTTATATATACACAAACCGACGTATATTCATTTTAATTTTTAGAATCGGCGTCTTTTGTGTTTAAAAATTAATAATAATAATAATAAATAAAAGACAATACAAAAAATTTTAGAAATAGCAACAGAAATTTTCGTCGCTAAAGTGATTAGCGACGTAAACTATCTGTTGCTAAACCTTTGCGACACAATTTAATTTCAATGTTGAACCAAAAAAATTAGTCACTATTTTTCTCCCCACAACAATTTGATGACGAAATTTGTAAGGGAATAACGACGGAAAATCCTCGCTAAATATAATAACAAAAATTTGGTCGCAAAAAAAAAAAAAAAAAAAAAACGTCACTAGTTTCCTACCACAACGATTTGATGAGAAATTTGCAAGGAATAATGATAGACTTTCTCAATCTCGCTAAATTTAGCGACAGAAAATTGCGTTGCTAATATTTATTTATTTTTTGGTAACCGTTGCTAATTTGTTTCTATTATTTGCGTTGGATGCCATTTAGCTACATCTTAGTAACAAAAATATTCATCGTTAAATTTAGCAACGAATTTTTCCGTCGCTATTTTGTTGTCATTCTTTATTGTCATTTGGTATTTAGCTACGAATTTACTATAATTTTTGTTTGTAGCTATATTTTTAAAATTAAAAAAAATAAAAAAATCTTACCCACTAATTAATATCACATACCTACATTAAACTTACAATATATACTTCAATAATATAATTGTAAAATATATTATATTAAAAATTCAAACTCAATAACAATAACAAAAGTTAGCATGGTGTAATGTTACATCGTTATAAACAGTACCAAATATATTAATAAACATAATCTAATAATCTTCTAAGTTTTTAGCATTTGAATTAGCAAAATGTTCAACTTGAGTTATTGGAGGTCGTGGCATAGAAGTGCGTAGCATGCCATTGTGACACACTCATCCATCAAACTCGTAATCTGAGCTTGCATTTGAGCCTGAGTTCTTTCAGCTTCTAGTTGGACTTGTAATCTGAGCTTGCATTTGAGTCTGCATTTGAGTTCTTTCAGCTTCTAGTTGAGCCTGCATCCGAGCTTGTAGTTGAGCCTGCATCTTAGCTCGCATGGTCTCTAACGGTTGGGTCACCATCTCCTCCTTCATTGCATATTGATGAAGTTGTAAAGTAACAGGTGAACTACAACTATTCTTTGTGATAAATGAAGATGCCTTAGTCCCTAAGCCATAAATACACTGGTTCTTTACCCCACCAACATGCTTATAATTGGGTGGCTCAGTACCCTTCAGTTTCTTGCGTTGCAGCATCATGTCGTACTTGTATACAAAGACATATAAGAATTTTATCTATTTAACAATATAAGATATATGATTGTTATGTTATATTTACATCGATTTTATTTGATCTCTCATCAACGAATATATCATTCTTCTTTTTGTTCATGTGCTCAAAGCACTCAAACATATTAGGTTTTTTTGAAGTTCATCTCGCTATTGAAATAACATAAACAATAGAATATTTTAATTTGTAAAATATATATAAATGATAAATTTTTAAGTTAAGTGTATTACCAATTTGTGATAATGCTCAATAACTGATCTAGATACTCTGGTATGTCAAGAACATTCCGTATCAAGTCCTAATTTTTACAACCGTGCTTGGACTGCTACACCACCAAATAACGATTGTGATTTTTCTAAAACCTCAAAGTGACATTTGGTCAGGATGACCATTAAATCCTAACCACTTTTAATTAGGTAGCCCGAAAACAAGAAAATTCCACTAACCTAGACGGCTTCCATCCCCTAGTAATGCAATTTTAGGAACAACTAAAATTTGCAATAGAGGTAGAGAACACTGGCAAACAATAGCCTATGATCAACTCATAAATTACCTAATATAAATACTGAAGTTTAATGTTATACAACACACTTAAAGCTTGGATAATATTCATGTGTAGTTTACCAACTACTGAAATTTTTGATAGAGTTAGACAACAAGGGCAAACAAGACCTACAATCAACCGATAAATGATCTAAACACAGCCGCAATCAAGTAAAGAAAACATACAAATATTATTTTTCCTATACCACATATCCCCATGAACTGAAAGCGCTGACGATATGATGTATTTCAGATCAGAATACTCTGTGGAGTAGTGGGATGAATAATGCGATGGTGTTTCAGATCAAACTAAGAACGTGGCGCTGAAGAGAAAGGGAGTGTTATGAATACTAGGTTAGTGATATCAACTATCAAGTAGCTTAGGCTGACCCATATTCTTAGGGCAAATTATGCTGTGCATTCGTGTGCACCATGCATGGTGTACACGGATGGAAAAACAACGTCGTTTTGATTAAACACGTGCGTCCAACTTAAAAAAAAAAATTAAGTTTCGATTCTCGTCAATAACATTACATTGTGCATAATTTCTGAATGTATAGTTATGAAATTATGGATATATAGTTATGCAATTCTGAATTTATAGTTATGAAATTATGGATGTGTAGTTATGCAATTTTGAATGTATAGTTATAAAGGTATGCAATTCTGGATTTTATTATGAAGTTATGGATGTGTAGTTATGCAATTCTGGATGTATAGTAATGAAGTTATAGATGTGTAGTCATGCAATTCTTGATGTATAGTTATACAATTCTGGATTATAGTTATGCAATTCTGGATATAAAATTATGAAATTATGGATGCATGTGTAGTTATGCAATTCTGAATTTATAGTTATGAAATTATGGATGTATAGTTATGCAATTTTGAATGTATAGTTATGAAGGTATGCAATTCTGGATTTATAGTTATGAAGTTATGAATGTATAGTTATGCAATTCTAGATGTATAGTAATAAAGTTATAGATGTGTAGTCATGCAATTCTTGATGTATAGTTATACAATTATGGATTATAGTTATGCAATTCTAAATATATAATTATGAAATTATGGATGTATGTGTAGTTATGCAATATCTAGTTATAAAAAAAATTTGGATTAACCCCGTGCATCGCACGGGACAATATCTAGTTTTTAAAAAAACTTATACTCCAAATAAATTGTAATAAAAGAGGAAAAAGCTTTTGAATAATGCATTTCTATTTTTTGAATGCTACTAGCTCTATTACATTATAGTAGCTGTTCATATACTTTCTCAACCTATTGAAACTCAAAGAGCTAATAATGCCTCCACTAAGACTCGAACTCATAACCTTCCAAATGGAAGTCCAACCCGGATACCATTAGACCACATAATCCTGATAATGCATTTCTATTTAGGTCAACACACACAAACATTTTCTAAAAGTTTGATCATTGAGGTTCACAGATTTCATTCATTTTCTTTTGTCCCTTTCTTAATTTACAACATGATAAGTTCTATGAAACTAATAAAGATAGCAAAGAAATGGCAGAAGTTTGCTGCCACCCAAAGGAAGAGGCCGAATTTCTTTTGCAAGGCATAACAATGAAGCTAATAGCTGCAGCAAATCCCCTGCAGTTATCAAACACAATTCCGTTTCGTTTTGTTCCCCTGGCTTATTGTCATGAACCAAGCATCTGCTGGGAGCAATACGACAGGGTATAAATACCTATGTTAATTTTTCTTATTGTTATTTCTTTGTTACCTCCTTCCGGATTTTTCTTCCGGAAAATCAGGAGTTTGTTGAATTGGATGGCTAAAATATAGGGATAGAATTGCAGTACTGGAATCATCTTTTGGGAAGGAATATGAATTATCGCTTTTACTTCATCTCTTCTCTCTAATTTCTCTTCCCTTATTTCTTCTGCAAATTTCCCCTTTCTTCTGCAATCTTCTTTTCTCTATTCTCTTTCGTTGTCTGATCTTTCAGGTCTACTACACTTATCTCAACAACGAAATCATTAGGCAACTCCTAGAAATGTCTTAAGAAGAGTTTGGACTTTCGAGTGATAATGGACCTATTATAGTACCATGTGATGCACTACTCTTGGACTACATCATATCACTGCTCAGCCGCGGAACGGTGTTGGCAGACAAATTTAGAACGCTTTGAGCGAGCGTCTCAGTTACTTCATACCGGAGCACCTCAGCTTCACTGCACTGAGAAGGAGGGAGAAATCAGGAAGTGCTAGTTTACTGACATTACAGAATATATATTTTTAGCGTACCTCGAATTCAACTGTAACTCAATTCATATCTTTGAAATTTCATGAACTCTCAATACATACTGTACATTATAGCTCATGTTCTGTTTCATCATTGCCTGTCTAGAATAGCTGATAAGTAGCCTGAAGAATTGAAATGATTAATATTTTCTCCTTAAAGATCTAATATATTGCATGTAAATACACATTAATATTAATGAAAAGATAAGTTCTTCACTTCCTCTGTATATTCTCCATAGAACTTCAACATTATTTCAGGTTCTCTAGAATGGCAGTTTGGTTTCAATGTCCAATAGACTTAATAAAAAAAAAGGGAAGAGGATCAAGTAATAAGTCCCTTAACTTTATAATGTATTATATAAATAATGTATATGTTTAATTAATTATAACTTTTATCTATCAATAAATATATTTAAATAAATTATATATATATATATATATATATATATATATATATAATTGTTTTAAAAAAATACAAAAAAATATAAAAAATATAACTAAGCCAATTATATTAATTACTTGGGGGATTTATTGATAAAAAGGTATTCAAATCACACAACAATTTGAAGTGGGAAATTATCTCGCAATGTCCTTGTTTGGCAATGAGTTGTTAGCTCTTCAATATTAGTATATATTTAATATTTTATGTCCTAAATTTTTTTTCTCTCGCTTATGTCCCGTATTTGGTTTTGATCATACCTATACAATTATTTTATTGACAATTATAATCAATCTTGACTATATTATCTTGCATTTGTAAACTTAGAATTGCATATTTAAATACGCAAATTTAACATTCAATTATCTATACATGAACAATTCCAGTATAATCTTGTCTTGATATACTTTAAAAGTACTTATTTAAAAAAAAAAAAATACTTGGGCAATTATTAAAATTTCCCGAGGAATGCGCGTACTAGGTAATACAACACAATTGATCATACATTTAACCTTTGTTTAACAATAAACTTAAATTTTGGATTTTAAACCATGTGATGTTATACGGTACAATAAATGCACTACCCATCATTAAAGTTTTTTATAATATGTAATAACTTAATATATAAAAGTAACCATGTAAGAAAGGTCTATGAGCAAAAATACTTTTTAGCGCTTCCAAGGCCGTGGGGAAATTACTGGAATTGTAATGCGAGTGCACGCGTATTAAGAATAATATTCGATTGAAGGCTGTTATAGCACCAATCTTGTCTGTTTTTTTTTATTTTTATAATAATATTGCAATATATCTTTATATAGAATAATATACAAATTGCTAAAAGAACTTAAATATAGTCTAAGAAAATATGATTTTTGATAAAATAAATTGTACACAATAAATTAAATTTAAATAGTTCCAAATTGAAGGTTATTTTAAAGTGTTTAAAATGATACAAATATTCATCCATAAAAATAAACGGTGAGCGGAGTTTAAGTCGGAGAGTAATAAACAATACAAATTTAGACTATAATGAAATATTAAAGTAAATAAATATAAAATTAAGTTAATAATATACATAACCCATATTTTGTATTAAGAGCAAGAACAATCCAACATCATTTAGTGAAACACAAAAATCAAAATTTATTAGGGGGACATTGCTGATTAAAAAATTATATTTCCCACTCATAAAAAAAAAACTATGTTATAATTGTGTGATCCCCATTGATACGATACTAAATATTTATCTAATATTAAATCCAACACCCTCGAGAAATCAGTGTCAAAAAAAACAAGCACTCGACATTATTATCAAAAAATTACTTAAATTTTTGGCTGAGTTGATCAAACTATTAATTGAACTTCCTCAATAATATTTTTTGTATTTTTTTCAAAATCAGAGGCCTACAGAAAATAAGTGTTGTAGTTTTATTTCTTAGTAATTATAATGACTAATGTTAATAAAAGAACAAATATACCAAACAAAGTCGTTGTAAGTAATATCAAAGTGAGTAATTCCTGCCCTGTCCAACAGGGGGTGAAACCTGGGGTTCTGATCACCTTGCAACGCCTGTTCTCAAAAATTATTTTAAATTTTTGCGTTTTAAAATGAATAAATAATATTAATTATTTAATATATATAATTAAATAATTTATTATTTATTCACCGGTTTTGAAACTAAGACCGCTATTTACGGTTCCTGATAGACCCCTACACCAACTCCCAATATAATTAAAGTTTATATTAAACCAACATCTATAAATAACCCACGTGCTTAATATAATGTTCCAGTCTTATTAGGTTCCCTGTAAAGAATACAAACTCTATCCAGGAATCTTAAAGGAGCGATCTAGGGTTATCCTTTGATCCTCTTCCCTTTTTTTTTAGGTTAACCAGCCGCTTCTTATTCCGCGCACATTGAAACGCCGAAAACTGCCGCTTTCAGTGTGGGCTAGCGAGAAAAGAACCATGAACCAGGTATATGGTTGATCGAAAAACCTGTTCATATCGGAGAACCGTTTTATACAGAGGAAGTGGATTCTGTATAGCAGCCTTCCCTCCCATTACTTTAAATACATTGAAAAAAAAATAAAGTATAAACAAATTCTGTTTTGCCATATTTACATAGGCGGAAGACCAAAATATAGAACAATAATCATGCAATCTCTTTAAAAAGGTCATTAGGTCATGAGAACACCATATAATCCCATATCAATTTCTACATATTCTACTTAGCAGCGAGTACTTACATCAGTAATTGTAGTCACTGATATGACAGGGCCACAGTGACATGAACGACACGAACCTGAGCTGTGCGAAGGAGACCTGTGAATAACAATGCTTAATACGATAGATTGGTATGTTGAGCTCA
>VALG01005814.1:0-13385 GCA_009835305.1 Ipomoea purpurea
GCATTTCGGTTTCTGATTTCCATGTGTTGAACCAAACATACCCTTACTGTTTAATTGGTTGACAACTTTTTTTTTTTTTTTTTGAAGGAAATTGGTTGAAAACTTTTTAAAACAAAATATGGGATTTGATTACCACGCTTCAATTAAAAACTCTATTCTCTAATAATAAGGGTATCATTCCAACTTATTGGTAAATCTGATTTTTATGTTTGGGTGAGTGCTTTTAGATTTTTTTTGATTTTTTTTTTTGTTCATATTGATGTTTTAATGTCATCATGCAACTTTAAGATTATATCATATCGACTATATAATTTTTTAATTATTTATTTTAATAATTATATAAAACTTTATTCTACATATACTGAATTTTACAGAAATATTTATTAAAATATTAACCAACAATCAAATATTTAATATGAAATAAATACACCACTCAATAATTAAAATCAAATGATCTATCCATTATTATACTCTAAAACACAATGCAAAATACGTTTTGCTCAAATCCTATTGTCCATATACATCATAATTTAAAATTAATCATCTTTCCGAATACTGCTTCAATAATCTGGATTTTCAAGTTCTGAACACCAAACACACCACTAAAAATAAAAAGAAACATTAATTACACTACCATTAAAACTTTCTATTCTTTTTATATAAGTTTTTTTTTCTTATATATATTTTTCACTTTTATATATGTGTTTTGATATTATGAATAAATTACAACTCATGATGTAAACTTTCGCACCAATGATATTTTATGATTTGAATGATAATTATAATTACTTTGTCCATCAGGTAAAGTTATTACTTACCTATTGAGTTATACTTTTATTATATTACTTCTCTTAAATTTAATTTTTAAAATTCTTCATTTTTTACAAGATGTTTGGTTGGGAGGAAGGGAATTATCAATGTCGGTGACAACAAATAAATTACTTAATTTTATCAAATGAATGTCGACTGACGTATTATAAGTAGGAAAATTGTTAATTCCAGGTGTTTCAGTTTACAGGTAATCCAAGAATTACCGTCAGGAGACATTTCAAATCTAACTTTCCCTATCATTTAATAGTATCCATGAGGAATTGAACAAGGAATAAAAATTTTTAGTACCTAAAAAAGTCTAGAAGCAATTTGCCCATAACATTGCTATTACTAACTTATTTAATTTATGTAGGTTATAAAAGAAAAAGGGAGGGGAGGTAAATCATTTTTGTCCTCAGAATTATCTGATCTTTTTCATATTTTTCTTCCCCCCAGATCATGGAATAAAATCCCATACAGGGGGGTTGACATGGGAGTTCTAATTCAACCATGAAAATAAAAAAATGAGGTAAATAGTAGCAATTCCTCCTCCAACCAACACTAAGGAATTATGTTCTTCCTTCCAACACTGTTATTTGTTCGTTGAATTCTCATGTATTTAATTATTGTATTTTGAGCACGTTACTGATTTCATATTACCGATTGCTAATAGATGTTCAATCTATACTTTCTCACCTGTTTGACACAAAAAGTCACACTTCACTCCACTGAGGCTCGATCGTCATGACCATCCCATATGGCAGAGTCCCTACATGGTTCATCCTGAACACAAGGTGCTGTTGATTATTTAGATTATTGTGGTGCTTTTTATTTTTACAATATTTTGAAATTAATTGGAACTTCGTTCAAGGGCCAAAAAACATCTTGGTGTTCAAACTCGTGGCAGTAGTTCCAAGTTATTAGAAGAATCTCCCTCAATTGAAAAGTTTCATGACGATCACTAACCTTAGTTGGCAGGCGTTTGTTGACCCCTATTCGAGAAGTATCGTAAATAGAGGTTCGAATAGCATCTCTATCAATCCATAATAGGGTCACGTCCAACACCACATTAAACCACCATTGGCTACTTCCATACTTCTGTCTCGCCGTTCTGCGTTATGTTTTTACTGCATTTTATCCCTACGCTTTTCCCTTACGGCTGGTGGAAATCCTCAACCCGCGCACTATTCCAGAAGTTTAAAATTTATCCAAATTTAAGAAATATACAATATATACATTATTCCTACTAAATACTATATATATAATACTAATATATACTTACAAAAAAAACTATTAATCATAAAATGAAAAACAAAAAAAAGAGTCTCCTTTCATAGATCAGGAAAGTCCCAGACACCATAATATATTATACGTCGAAGCGTGCTACGTTGTATGTGAGTATTTTTTTTTTAAAAAAAAAAAAAAAAAAAAAACAAAACAAAACTCATTATTTTATTTTGCTACTCTTCTATGTCTCTATCCAGCTAATTATTACTTAAGTATTAGCCAAATGATGTAGCGCCGAAGTACGTTGCAAATCATGCTTCACGTTAAAAACTGTTCATTATGCTAAGTTGGTAACACCATAAAACAACGGATTATCTTTTTAAAAAATTGAATACACCTAACCATGAGTACTATACCTTGTATTCTCCTAGTGATCTCCGCATTGACTACACAAATATAATTCATAAATATGTTCAAATAATTATCATTATAAACTTGGTTGTTCTGTATCAGAGGCCAAGGTTCACGAGCGTATCAATCATGAACATCTATTCACATGGTGTATCACAATAATAAAAATTACTTTTTGTTTATATTTGTACACATAATTAAGAAATTGAATAAATAAAACATCTAATATATGTCTAATATTTATCGATAACACAGGAGTAAAAAAGGAAATTAAAGATGATTTCTTATAAATTGAATCAATTTTTATTTTAGTTTTTGTCAATGGTAAACATTGAAATAAAATAACGACAGTTTTTCTCAAAATACATAGATACAAAAACAGATATGATACAAGAATGGAATAATTTATAATTGCTCAACACCAAATATCTCATAAATTCCTGGTTCGTGCCAATAGAACCCAAAAAGAATATATAAACACGATATTCAATAATTAAATAGGTGATTGTCCTTAAACTATATACTTATATTATTAATTTTAAGCGGTTAGTTAAATCTTAAAACAAATAAGATTATAAAAAACCTGAAACTTGGTAAGCTAAAAATTATATGCAAAATGAACCACTTCTTCATGAAAATCAATTTCGATGTACAACGTAGGGTGAATCAATTTCACTGTTCGGAAAAAAAACCACTAAATCATTGAATTGACAAGATCACTGTTGTTCTATAACGGTTAAATAATACTAATAGCAGTTACTACAAGTACATAAAATCTTAGAGATATATATATTGAGTACGGCGGTACCCTTAACAACGTCTCATATCTTGTGGACTATTCACCGTTGATGCTGTATTAATCATAAGAGTAACGCTATCATAAATGTATTTGTTGAACACGCAATATCATACTTGATTAAATTTAGATTGTAATATGTAGAATCGAGTTACAAATATCATAATTAATTTGATTGTATGAACTGATTCTAATATTATATTAAATTCCATACATAACGCATTAACTTCCCAAATGTTTTGTCCGTTTTCTCGAAATCGTTTCACCTATTTATTTGGTAACAATAACATACAAAAACCTAAAGAAAATTAGAGAATATAATAATAAAAATTTAATAGTTTCGTAGTGATCAATCATAACATTCGACGATTTGGACAATCTCACTTGCCGATCTGTAATGGACAAAACACCGTTGTGGGAATTATATCTAAATCACTTCTTCCTTACTTTGAATTATACCGATCTTGATTAGCTCTGTACTGCTATTACGACCACTTTATACAATAAGCACTTAGAAATTATATATATTAAAAGGTGAATGTTTCTTAATTTCAATATCTATGATATTAGGGTGGTAGTTAAATACGTCAAAAAAGCGGAACTTAACATATATGCTATTTATACACCACCACCTATAACGTCAAAAATTGAGCTATCAATAATTTATGTATAATTCCGTATAACTACAAATTTAAAAAATATAATAACAATTATTAATAAAAAAAAAATACAAATAAAACAAACAAAGATAACAAAAGGAGAAATATTTCGCTCACAGATCTCGTGCAGAATCGTACGGAATTCTGCCCATGTCTTAATCACCGAGAGACCACACTGACCACTACGGTAGAAGAAAGTGCATCCACCAATGGGTTTTACCAAAGATTCTCTAACTCGGTAAAAAGAGCTAGCCCACTGATGGAGACAAGTTGCCTTTTATATCTACAATTACCAAAAGACAACCCATTCATAATGAGCACTTCCTCAACGGTGAGAAGCGCGACAAGTTCCATCGTCTCTATTACCTATCACGAAGAAGGTAGAAACGGCATCCTCTCTTTTATTTATTCAATTAATTGTTTTTTATAAATCTCAGACCCCCAATCGTGACTTACATCTCGACACCGGTGAAATAGGTGATGGGAGTGCACGGAAAAAATTACTTTATTTTTTTTTTTTTTTATAATAAATATTTTATTTTTTTCTCAAATTCGACAAAACACGAAAAAGAGAAATAATAGCATAAGTATATCCTGCCAGAACTTTTAGACCCTTATTCATATATAAAATATAAAGTAAAATCAAATTTACACAACCTAAAAAGCTATTTGACTATAAAAGTAAGATGATGCTAAATATGTTAATCATTCACCGGACAAGGGCGCCTGTGTAAATAAGATGCACCCTCTTCGACACTCGTATTTTCCTCCCAACTACCTCTAAGGCGATCTCCATGTATTTCATTAAGTCAATAACTAAAGGTATTTATTTTCCAGATGTATATCATATAATTGTTCATTATGCGGATATAAGAGAAATCCAATACAAATATGGGAGACAACAATCTATTTTCACCTCACAATTACAATTTTTATACACACACTATTAACTCACTTATATTTTATTAATAAGATCATAATATAAATATAGTGAAACTTAAATAGGTTTGATGGAATATCTAACAAAAGTAAATGCTATTTATACATCCCACCTATATATATAAAATGGTCATAAATAATATTAATTCATTTATTTATTAACGATTATTATGTTAAATATGCAAATATCACCTAATTAAATAAAAAAAAAAAAACAAAGATTCTTCCGGTGAGAAAGGACTGCCGTTCTCAAACGGTAGAGGCGACTGAGCTAGCCTATTATATCTACGGCGAGAGGCAGCCAATATGGGTCGCCTTACTCACGACGAGAAGATTTATATACGACACAACTGATGATGGGTTAGTTCTCACCTAACGAAAGTTAAGGCGACACACACAGATGGGCTACCTTCCTATGACCGATGATTAGGCAGCAGTGGTCCTTATGAACATCGAATTCGGTGAGTAAGAGCAGACAGTCGCCGTACACACGGAGAAAAAATTCGTACATGTGTCTGTCTTTTCGTTGTTTATATTATTTTATTTTATTTTCTGTTTTTTCTTATAACTATCTAAAACATTTTAACTATGTGACTTATTACTTAATAGTGACTTGAAATGTCTTATATATAAAGGACTTTGGAATGAAATTTTATAGACACTCTAGTAGTTACTAACGTTATTGAATATGGTGGATCAATAAGTCGATTGTTAGAGACCAATTACCTTATTTTGCGAATCTGATATACACTCGACACACCATAATACTTAAAAACATCATTTCTATAAATTAAATATTATCTAAATCTTGTTTACATATCTATATAAGCTTTTATACCTTTAAACAGCTCTCCATAATAAAAAAGCAAAGGGAAGAAAGCATATTATTTAAAAAGCATACAAACATCCTACAAATAAGGAATGACTACATATATACTAAACAATTTCATTGGACGTGCACCGTAACTATTACAAAAAACAATGCAGCCCATATAATTTTCTGGCTATTAGGTCATTATTAAGCCATACATCACATACCACTTAATAAACAAATATACTATTTTTGACACTGAAAATTAACACTACATATAATTTAAATACATTTTGTGCCCAAACTAATTTAATAACAGTATAAATCCAGAAAATACAAATTTATTAGCAATAATTTTATTATAAATTCTAATCTATACCTTAATTAATATTTGAATGGATATATTTAGTGGTAGTTATAAATCAACTGTTGTAAAAATACTAAGCAGATAATCAAAAATAGCATTGCTAAGCTATACCTCAGATACCGATAGACGATCCCATCTAAGGTAAAATATCGGACTCATGAAACTAGCGGTCAATAGAGCACAGTGGGGAGCACCCCCACCCCCCGGAGGCTAATTCCAAACCGAATGTAAGAATAAATTAATTAAAACATACTATCCATTCGAAAATCCTATATAGAGCTAAGTTCAAAAGGCTTATATATGACTTGAATAAGTTAATATATTTTATATAGTAGAAAGATAAAGTACATAAGTTAAAATAATACTATTTACTTAAATAATAAAGTAAATAATGATAAAAAAAAGTAAATTAATCAACTATAAACCTACTAAGTAAACGTTTCAAAATAGACTCTAATAAATTTATAATAGGACTTAATTTTGATAACATTACCAATATGATACTATAATCATATTAGTATAAAAATCTAAAAATAAGCTATACTCTAGATAGTGACCAAAAAAAATAAGAAAGCTCATAGTTACATTACGTAATTCAATATAATTATTATTCCATGGTAATTAAACCGGTCCGGAATTATTCATCTAGAGTCAGTTTACATTTATTGATTATTAGCCATTAAGCTTCCCTTCCTGTTTTTATTGCAATGTACACAGCTATACATAAGCGTGATTCTAAACATTTCCAAGACGTATTCATATTGGTATTGCTAAAACAACACAAAATGAGATTAATCTATCAAGTAAGAATGCACTAAATTAGGCTCGAATTACATGGGGTCATATACGATAATTGATTGAAATTGAATGGAATAATCGAAGTAACTCAAATAAATTATGATTTATACACGCATTAACGAAAGTTTACCTGATATGGGTTTTATTGTATATAATCATTCAAACATTATCTCTTACACTTAAAAGAATTACTAATTCACTAATAAAACTATAATAACTCAATCAACAATTTATAATTTCATTCCTCTTATCAATCCTTATATCTGTATGCCAGAGTTATCTAGGCTCAATTTTGTCGACAGTGGTATGCCTTTTAGAGTTATACTCATTAGGCAAGATCAACTTTGCAATAGCTACCTAATAATTTAACTCACTTATTCTACCAATCTTATATTATTTGCCTCTACCTCCGCAATCACTAATTATATCATACATGATTATTGCTAGCCCAATAACTCTCCAGTAATTTCGTTTTTTACATAGCTAATCCTGAAATCCTATACATATTAATTCAAAACCAAGATTTGTATGAATGAAAAACATCCTTCAATTATATGTAATACCTTGTTAGATGGTACATAAAGAAGATAAAATTACAAACCACTATTAATAATTTTATTTCACTTGATTTTATTAGTAAACCAATTTTGGTTTATAAGTTATAGGCTTGACCGAGAATTATTAATCTAATAAAAATATTAGAACTTGTGAATATTCATTAGGTCATAAAAGATAATCATTATGTGCGTGCGAGCATTTATCGCTGCAATTTAGTTATGTGAAATAAAAAAATACAAGTATCTATAGTGGCGGAGGGTACTATGTATCGCATTGGTTGTAATTAGCTAAATATTATGATACTGAAATTGATTATAAGTATTTTGATAACTAATATATTATTTATTTAGCTATATATAATGATATGATACCAAGTTTAAAGTATTTAATATAGTCTGTATAAAAAATAAGCGTTAGGTATAAATTTAAGTATTTAATTATATAGCTAATTGTCATGTAAAATGATGTATATAATAAGGCTATAATTTAATATATATATATAGTTTATTTATATTTAACTTTTAAAATATTAAAAAATATTTATTGTGTTATATATTAATAGATTTTAACAATTATTTTAATTTTAATTTATTAAAGTATAATTAATATATAAAAAACTAAAACTACCTAACCTTTCTATTTAATGCTTTAAAATAATAAAAGTATAACCACGTATTTTCAAAACATATAAATTCAATATAAAAATATTCAACCACGGAGATAATAAACATAATTGGTAAATAATCAACATAACGGTTAACACAATTGTATATGTACATATTATAATGTCTTCCCAACGCCCGAGTAGCACACTAAAAAGCGTCTAACTGCAAACTAAGGCTCATAATTTACTTTAAACATCATTATATTTTCTTAATATTATTAGAACCATTTGGAAGCCTGACATCTAAAAATTGGAACTCTTACCTAAAGACATTACATATAATATACATGATACCAATTGTGTTAACCGTTATGCAAAATTATTCACACACAACTTATGTTTATTACTCCGTATATTTTAACACAATCCAATATCCAATACATCACAATTAATAAATATTTTTAAAATACTATGAAGTATATGTTCTTTATAATTATAACATTATTAATAATAATAAAAAATAATTGTATATAACACAATAAATTTTTTTTTAAAAATATAATAAATACACACTATATACATATAAAAAATTATACTATACCACCACACATACGACTTTAATTAAACCCATAAGCAAAATAATTATTCCTTATACATCATTTTACAGCATTAGCTAATAATAATACCTAATTTACCTAACGCTTTTTTTTTCTTTTTTTTTTTTTGTGTTTTTTTTTTTTTTTTTTTTTTTTTTTTTTTCCACGCTTTTGGTTTCTTTTTTTTTTTTTTTTTTTTTTTTTTTTTTTTCTTTTTTTCTTTGTTTTTTTTTTTTATGTTTTTTTTTTTTTTTTTTTTGTTTTTTTTTTACTTTTTTGTTTCTTTTATTTTGTTTGGTGGTCAGAATTTTTGTCATACTTCGAACCACCTTTTTTTTTTTTTTGCTTTTTTTTTTTTTTTTTTTTCAACTCCAAATTTCCAACCATATTTTTAGCTAGATTGTTAAAATTTTTTTTTTTTTTATAATTATATATTTTTTTTTTTTTTTTTTTTTTTTTTTTTCTTTCCTTGTTTTCTTTTCTTATCGTTTTTTTCTTTTTTTTTCTTTTTACAAAAACATTAAAGATAGTATTTCATTCAACCACAAAATACACACAGCACACCCAAATAAACATGTAGGAAACAAAATGAACACCAGACTTATTATACTAAAACCAATACAACCACCAATATACCACATACTTATTTTTTTTTGTTTTTTTTTTCTGCCCGCTGCTTGGGGAGCCACGCTCTTTTATATGTTTATTTTCCCTTTTGTATCTTTTCCTTCTTTCTGTTTTTTCGTTTTATCTATCTTTTTTTGTTTTTTTTCTCTTTCTTTTTGTTGTTCTTTTTTGTTTCCTGCCTTTCTTTGGGATTCCCGCCTCGGCTTTTTTTTTTTTTTTGTTTTTTTCTTTATTTTTTTTTTTTTTTTTTTTGTTTTGTTTTTCTTTTTTGTTTTTCTTATTTTTTTTTTTTTTTTTTTTTTTTTTGTCTTGTTTTTCCCCACACCTCCTCTCTCACCTGCACCCAGCTACCACAACTAATCTTTTAGTTATGCAAAAATTAAATCATCAGCTATAACTATTAGCTAACAACAAATTGCGACAAAGTACCCCCCCCCCCCCCGCCAAATAAGGCAATTTTATTCACCATAAACTAATAAATAATACTTCGCCACATCATGATTCTTATATTTGAAACTCACAAGTTCAATTTTTGTTAATACTTCTCGGTCAAGCCCATCATATATGGTATTAATGGTTTGATTTATCTTTCATGTACCATCTGCAGGCTATTACATAAGAGTGATGTTTATTTCATACACACCCTTGAATAATAGATGCGGATCTCCTCGCTATAAAAACAATTCTGGAATATTTGGCAAAAATCAGTAGAAATAATTGGGTTGGGTGGAGCAAATTAAAGATTGCTGTGAAATAAATGATTAAAACCAGCATGCAATTGATCATCCATGCGAAGTCCCTCGCCTTGACCACCACACTCTGGCTCGACAAAATTGTAGAGAATAAATTATAGTGAATTAGTATTCTTTTAAGTGGAAGGATCAATGTTTAATATCCACAATAAACCCACTACAAGGTAAAACTTTCGTAATGCGGTCATCAAATCAATTTCAATCTTGAGTCCTCACCCTCAATTTACCACTCAAATTTCAACTCAATTACTCCGTATAGACAACCATGCAATTTCCGAGAACCTAAATTTGTGCATTCTTACTTGATAGATACATCTCATTTTGTGATTGCTTTAGCAAAAAACAATAATAATACTCCCTCTGGAAATGTTAGAATCCAGCCAGCTATATTGTAGCTCTGTACTTGCAAAAAACAGGAAGAGGAAGGCTAATTGGCTAGATAAACTCAATAAAGTAAACTTGCACATCTAGAGAATCAAACCCGGACCCCCGGTCAATACCATGGAAAATTACTATGATACCACGATGACTAGATGCTCTTCTTAATATTTGCTTTGGTCACTATGCTAGGAGCTTATAGCTTATTTTAAACTACTAATAAGTTATAAGCTCTATTTGGTAATGTTCTCAAAATAAGCTCCTAATTTAAATAAGAGCTTATTTTGAAACGTTACTTTAGGTAGCGTTTCAAAATAGTTACTAACTTCCTAACTTTTTTTTCATATTTAACCTTATTATTTTAAAGTAATGATATATTTTAACCTTATGAATTAAAACCCTTTCTCTTCCATATCCAACTTTCACGTCAATCCTTCAGCTTTAGCTTATTATTAATTATTATTATTATTATTATTATTAATTATTATTATTATTATTATTGTTATTGTATTATTATTATTATTTTTATTATTATTTATTATTTTATAATTATATATTATTATTATATTATATTATTATTGTTATTATTTTATTATTATTAATTTTTATTTTATATTTTAATGTTATTTTTAATTAGCAATATGGCTTCAACCAATTGACAATATTGCTACTTCATTATGGGATGCTAGATCATGATCATGCTAATAGTTTTATTTTTAAAAATATTTACTTTTTTTTGGAAGACGAACTGTTAAATTTTAATATGTAAACAAACTAATTTAAATTTTATGAAGATTCCTTTTAGTTTTTTACATTTATCAGCTTATCAAAAAGCTAATTTTACCAAACCACCTTTCCATCATAACAGCTAGCTTATCAGCTCTTCAATTTTCATCTCCAAGCTTATAGCTTTTCCAGCTTTCGCTCCCTTTTCAGCTATCATGCTCCTAGCTTATAGCTTTTCAGCTAGTTTGCAAACAGAGCCTATATATAAAAACAAATCCTGAAATTTTAACTTTCCCCCCAATTCCTAAAAAATCTCTCTTCCTAATAAAATATATTGATTTCTACAATAATTCTAGGTTAAAATTCTATTCTAATATTATAAATTGTGTAATACTATTCCTATTCTAATCCTATATCTATACTATATAATCAGTTATAAAATAGTGTAATACAATTCCTATTGTAATCTATATCTATACTATATATATGAAAACAAAATCTTGAACTTCTAACTTCCTGCCCAATTCTTAAAAATCTCTCTTCCTAATAAAATATATTGATTTCTACAATAATTATGGGTTAAAATTCAATTCTAATATTAGAAAATTGTGTAATACTATTCTTATTCTAATCTATATCTATACTATATATCAGTGTTTGCAAAAATCGCGCCGCTGGCCGTGGCGAGGAAGGTCGTAATCGACGTCCTCTACGGCCGCCTCGCCGGCTGAACCGACAATTATTTATTTTATTTTTTTAAAATTGAAAAGTATCAAAAGTTCGGCAAGGCATACTTTTGACTCGGTTGTCCGCTTTGGAAAAATATTTTTTTGAAATCGCGTATTTTTTCGGATCTATCCACCGCAAACTGTCGTAGGCGGTTTGACCCACCAATTTCTGAAAAAAAAAATGCTTTATTAAATAGTTTCTAAGAAAAAACTATGAGAACCTTATGTTTTATTAATGAATTTTTTAAAATTTTTATTAAAAAATGTTCCTTGCATTATTTAATAATCTCTCTTTATAATTGGTCAATTCTTTATTATGGTAATTAGAGAATAATTAAGATGGTATAGAAATTCTAAGAGAATATGATGAGATATTTAATTATTGTTTTATTATTGGTGATCACGAATAATCAATACAAGATATTTAATTATGGTTATATTATTATTGTGCTCACGCCATTAACTCAACAGAACTTGAAAAGAAACTAATAATAATAATAATAATATAAGTGGTAATACTAATATCTAAAAGTAAGTAAGTGTTAATAATAATAGGTAAGAATATTAACGTAAGAATTATACATAGAATAAATCGTAATAATTAATAACTATAGTCTAGGATTAAATTTGGAATTGTCAGGAAATATAAGCGACTCTGGTGAAAGTAACTCTTAAATAATTATATATTGATTTAAATATTCTTAATATATTAAACAATTCCATTACGTGCATCGCACGAGTGAAAATACTATATATATAATGACTGTATATTGTACCTTGAAAAAAGAAAAATTCAATAAATTGATTCCGATCCAAAGAATTGAACCACACCCTAGTCAATATTGTGAGAGGGTACTATGATACCACTAGACCAAATACCCTTTTTAACATTTGCTTTTGTCACTAATATATTATACATATAATAGGTGTTATATTGTACCTTGGAAGAAACAGAAAAAAGATAGGTAATTGGCCTTAGACAAATTTTGACATTTGCTTTTGTCACTAAATATATATACATATAATAGGTGTTATATTGTACCTTGGAAGAAACAGAAAGAAGATAAGTAATTGGCCTTAGACAAAGTCAATACATTGGTGTTGCGCATCCAGGGAATCAAACCTTGGTCAATATCGTGGGAAGGTACTATGATACCACTACACCAGATGCGCTCCTTGACATTTGTTTTTGTCACTAATATATATATAAACATATACACATAATGACTGCTATTATTGTACGTTGGAAAAAACAGGAAAAAGATACCTAATTAGCTATAGACAAAGTCAACATATTGACATTTGCGCATCCAGGGAATCAAACCCTGGTCAGTACCGTGGGAGGGTACTATGATACCACTACACCAGATGCGCTTTTTGATCATGATTTTAGTCACTATAATATATAAAAGTCAAAAAAGACACTAAAACATCATTTTGGTCTAAATTTAAAATTTGGTGCAACCTTCCTCCAAAGAAAAGACACCAAAATAGTGTAAATGATATTATTACACCAAATATGGTGTAACACTATTCATATACACCTTTTTAGTGTAGAACTTTTTAAATCTTTTTGCTAATTAATTGTTTCTTTTTAA
>VALG01005816.1:0-10171 GCA_009835305.1 Ipomoea purpurea
TCCCGATGCAAAAATATAGAAAAAATTTCCCTAATAAGTTCCCCTTTCCCAAGGACCAAACCATTAGGTGCAATCGTGTGTGCCCTAATTTATGCCCAATTCCCATTGGTGACACAAATATGACATGAAGCTAGTAATTTAGGCCTTTAATTACCAACAACAACAGGTTAAAACAAGATTGCAACACAAATCATAAAACCAAACATAAATATATTAAGAAATTAACGAACTAGGTACATAAACAAATTTCACCCAAAAATCCCTAAGGGTTTTAGCCACTCATGGCCATAATATCAATCAATACAACGTTTAAAGATATAAAAATATAACAAAGGGAACAAGAGAAAGAGTTCTCATGAATCTTTCTAGTGAGTTCTCTATTCCAAAGCTAGTTGTAAATCTTCAAATTGGTCCTCTTTGTGCTTTGCTCTTGATTGCCTTCCAAACCACCAAATCTAGGAAAAGAAGAATTCTAGGGTTGATGGAAGATGATCCTTTTATAGTTGATACAAAGTTGGGATCAACCCCTGAGAAATTAGGAATATTCCTATTTAATAATTAAGAAATCACTGAACCCTCTTTAATTTCGCTTGGAATGTTGTTGCATTCACTTTGTCATGAAATTGAAGTCAGCGCTGTTTCTTTCTTCCAGCGTTGCTCAACTTTCTCGACGCGTCTAGACCTGATGGTTTCGACCGAAATATCTTTCACGAAATTTTGGACGCGTCGAGGTACTGTGTAAGCGCCATTCGGTCCACTTTTGACTCCAATTTTGTCCTAGGACTTCCCTTGCTCATAACTTTGACCTACAATGGTTCAAAAATACTAACAAACACCGTAAAATTTCAAAACAAGTGTATAACCATATTCTAACGAGAAAGCAAGGAAAAGAAGTATTAAATAGGCACGAATATAGGTAACTTTGTTACTAAGATGAATCAAAATAGCTATAAAACATGCACAAATGTGATAACTCAATAGCCAACTAAAGGTTTATTGTGTACAAAATATGTACACTTACAAAAGTAAACAACGTGCAATAAACACACAACCACAAAAGAAACTCAACTTCACTAAAGATGGAGAAGAAAAAGACATTCCGAGCTTCACCAAACACGCACTAAGAAAATTTTAATTTACTCTGCTCAAATTAACTACTCTTACCCCAAAAGGCTGAATCCTCAACCCTAAGGGCCCCCCACACTCCGACCGACAAAGCATGTGGGCGAGGATGTAAATCACGGTGGTCAATGGGTTAGTAGGTAGGGCCAAGAATGCCGGTGTGCACTCAATTTACTACTCTTTTCAATTATAATAGTCAACTTTAGTTAGTGGTTTATTTGTTTTCTTTAATTCTAATTTAGCTATTTCAAATTTCTTATCTTTTATTAAAATATATAAGCACCAAGACTATTTCTATATCTTTCATTAATTTCGCATTTTTCTCTTCCCATTATTATATTATATGAATACTTTAACCAATTAAGAAACACTAATTTATAAATACACATTGGACATTGGTCTAATCGCTCAAAGCGCGCGTCATAACTAGTTAAATTTATATGTGTTAAAATTTAATAAAAATTCCTGGGATAAGATAATGTATTTTATGAGTTCGAATAATGTAATATATGTGTTATAATAATGTATTTTATGAGTTAGAATAATGTATAATGTATATGTATTAGAATAATGAAATTTTTGGGGTAATATAATGTATTTTATGAGTTAGAATATTATACTTTAGAGCAACTCCAACCCATTCTACACCAAAACACCAAATTTCAAATGTCACATCAAAAGGAATATTCTCAGTATATTCTCACACCAAATTTTATTCATCTCCAACCATTTACACCAAAACACCAAATTTCTACATTAAAATAATTTTGATTTCTCAATTATATTTCAAATTTAATTAGTTTAATATAATTGTAGTTTTTAACTTAATTAGTTTAATATAAAATAATTGTGCTGTAATAATAATTTTATTAACATTTTTTTTATAACATTAATTATTTTTTTTTAAAAATGAATTTAATAAATTTTTAAAAATTAGTTTATTCCAAAATAACAATATAACATAAAACATAGTACATTTAATTATCAAAATTACTATATCGCTCCCAAATGCTCAATCGATGCATTACGGAAATGCATAATGAGCTTTTTTTATCTTTAATTTGTCTATGCGAGCAAGAAATCTTTATTATTTCGTATGTATTTTATTTTTTTATGATATATTTGAAATTTTAATTAATTATATATCAATATTAGTCTTGTTTCGATCATCTCAATGGAATTTAAATGGTATATTTTTTATTTAATAATACAAAGTTTAAATATAAGTATTTAACAAATAAAAAATTACATATAAAACAAATAAAGGAAATTAAACATTTGGAATTATAGAAAGAAGCAAGGGCAAAAGAGTTATTTTCCTCCCTATTTTACATTTTTCGTGGATGAACAGTGCAACGCAAATATGGTGTTGCACTGTTCATCAACGCAAAATAATTGGCGTTATGCCGATATGGCATTCTACGTTGGAGCGAAAAAAGTATGAAAATGGCGAGATGACGTAAATCTTTGGCAATATGCAGCTCCGTTGGAGATGCTCTTATGGGTTAAAATAATGTACTTTATGTGCTTTTGGACCGTGTTTCACACATATCAAATTATATACCTTCAATTAATAAATTATGTATTTATTAAAATGGAAAAATGGTGATTTTAGTCGGAATAAGGATCAAATAAGCATTGAAGTTGCACACGATAATGCAATTAGTTTAGGGATTCAATTGTAACTTTTTGAATTCAGTGGCCTAATTGTTATTGTGTGCGGTTCGATGACCTATTTGACCCTTATTCCATTTTAGTCTATTAGTTATGCCTCAATTGTAGACTCAATCTATAAATTATTGTTCTATACAACTTTTGCCCTTTTAATTATTTTGAAAATGGACATTTCAATTTATTACTTATAAATTTTGTTAACATTAAAATTTATTTAAACATTTTGTCAAATTATTAGAGAAAAAAATTGTCATTTTATAAAACTTTTTCAGTATTTAAAAAAAATGAGAAATGATCAAATAGATCCTCAAACTTTATCTAAAAAATCAATTAACCCATCAAACTTTTTAAGTTGCAATTAAATTACATAAACTGTCAATTTAGTTACATCAGACCCAATTACATGTTAGTGACATGTAATACCAAGTCACTGAAATTTCAGTGGTTGTCCAGCAATAAAAATCGACGACGGAGACCAAGAAGGCGTGACCATTCCTCCTAGGGACGGAGAAGATTATAATTATTAATCATTAAATTAGTATATAATTAATATTTATGCTTATTTAAGATAAGAACACATTTAAAAATATACTTTTTTTTTTATATTTATACATTTCTCCATATTTAATTTCCTACATTTTTTGAAATTGTTGTTTCATTTCCCATTTGTTGTTTCCATGCTACATAGGACCAACTCACCCAAGTCGATCTGATGAACTATTCAAGTATTCGCTTAGAAATAGATACGCGAATAATGCATCATGATATTATCACAAATTAACATATATGAACAATATCAAGCTATATATATAAGATTTGATGCATATAATAATAGAGCAAATACCAATTTTGGTCCCACGAGTATTAGCAAAATGACAGTTTTAGTCCACATGTTTAATTTCTACCAATTTTTCATCCACGACTATTGTTTTAGTACCAATATAATTTTCATCCACAACTATTATTTTAGTGTCAAAATTCATCACATTGGTCATCCCTTCGTTTAAGGCATGCCGAAAAATGAAAATAATAAGGATATTTTTGTCTTTTCAAATTAAGATCCCAATTTGAGTATGAATAAAGGAATTTAAGCCATAAGATCTATCCAATTCGTAGTTCTCCTCAACAACACAATAATACAACAACAACAACAACAACAACAACAACAAAAAACAACAACAACAACAACAATAATAATAATAATAATAATAATAATAATAATAAAGTTAATATCCATTTTGGTCCTCGACTTTAGATAAAAGACGTTTTTGCCCGTTATATAACAGTGGATGGATGACAATTGTAACGGAGGACCAAATTGGGTATATTTTACAAGTCAGAGGATAAAATTGGGTACTTTTAATAGTTTGGGACTAAATTGCGCATTACCTAAAAGTCGAGGGACCAAAATGGGTATTAACTCTTAAATAAATTAGCAAAGCCAAAAGTTGCAAATACATTATGTTGAGAAAATATGTTTGAACAGATACTACAATGTAATAGAGTCAGTAGGAGCCAGTCAAAATATTTATAAATATCTACTTTTATAGTTATATATTGTTACTAGTATTTGCCCGTACAATGCACAAAAATATGTTATAAAAAAATATATCATCCTATATGAGGTTTATTTATAATATAAAATTTTTGTTTATTTAACGTAATTAATTATGTGTGATGATCCTATGATAAAGTTATGCAACATAATATATACTTTCACATTAAAATAATATTTAAAGGTGAGTGAGATTACTACAAATCTTAAACTAATTAAAAAATTTAGTACACATAGTATTTATCATTACAATTGTTAAGAACTAGTAAACTAACATATAATAATTGAATTACAATTTTAGAGTCACCAAACAGATCAAAATTTTTAGACCTTTGTGAGATTTCTAACTCTAGATGTACCAGCGCGCAACATACAATTGAGCCTTTAAAGACCAAATCACTTCTTAATTCGAACATTGATTTTTTCTTCCAAATACTATCGAATTAAGTGTGTAATCAAAAAGATGAGAACTAATAATTCGAGAATATATATCTTAAAAGTTACTAAAGCCTACTTCAGTCAAGTATAAAGTGAGAGAGTGTTGTGGATAGTATCCAATGAATCACAAAACGCATCTCTCCGTAGTCTCAAATGCACATCAACAATCTTAAATATTAGGCCGCGCCCTAGCTCGATGCCATTATATTTAATTTCAAACTTTGTAACTTTGGGGGTTGCATGCAATAAAAAAGTATATTTTTAATGTACTAAGGGTACATTATATATGTAGTGTAAGTACTTTCAATATAAAAATAATGTATTTTAATATAGTAAATGTATTTGATTTCATGATTCATCAATTATTGTGGACCCATCCGTGATTCATTTGATATATATTCAATCATATATACTGACAACCTATATTACTATACTACTATATATCTATATATACAGCCAGTATTATATATATAATATATATATAATATACTAGCTATATATAACCTATATATATTATCATTATTAATTATTATATTATATAATTATTATTATTATTGTTATTATTTAACAATACTGGTTTGGTGAAAATTAAATGTTGATTTATCACCATTTAATTTTCACAAGACCATATGACTATTATTATATAGGGATTATAAAATAGTTATAGTCGAGATTAAAATTAAATTTTGTTACTCTAAAATGACTGTTGAGTTTTGTCCAATTAATTCTAAATTGTTTGGCAAACAGAAGCATTAAGATTAAATGTTAAATTTCTACTGACACAACTGAAAATTATGGAATTTCCGATCACCTGAAATGATCTTAAATCAAGTCGATAGGTCTTGTTCCGACCACTTTTGGTATCTGGAAAAACCTTTGTTGCTATTTCCGACCACTTTTTTGCTTTCGACTTGATATAAGATCACTTTCATGTGGTCGAAAATTCCATAATTTCAGAAGTGTGATGGTCTGTTTTGAAAACTCGAAAAATAAATCCCAAAATTATTCTTTCAATTTTCTTGTGTTTGGATTGTTCAAAGAAAATAGAGTCAAAATAAAATATTCATTCTAGTCAACGTAAAAAATATTTAATTTGGTAAAAATGTCTTTCTAGATTTTTAGTCGTAAGACATTTTTAGAGTTCTTTACTTTCATGTCTTTCTCCATCTCTCCTTCAAAACTAGTTTCCGGATTACTATTACACCACACCAACAACAACCAAACGCAGCACACACCTCATCACCGCATCACCACCATCAACCACCATTTACTATTATTATTATTATTATTATTATAGAGAAAAGGGTCAAATAGCCCCTAAAAATTTTGCTAAAGATCAATTAACCCAAAACTTTTGAAAAGGTCAATTGAACACATGAACACACAATTCTGAGTCACTTGACCCCAATAACCGGTAACTTTTACCTGATGAACCGGTAATTGACACCGTGGCGTGACACATAAGCGTTGGAGTGGGTACTTGGCTGCCACATAAGCATAAAAAAAATTAAATTAATAAAAAAAAAATTAAAATCAACCCTAAATTCTTTTTTTTTATTAATTTAATTTTTTTAATTTAATATTTTTATGCTTATGTTGGCAGCCAAGTACCCAATCCAACGCTTATGTGTCACGCCAACGGTGTCAATTACTGGTTCATCAAGTAAAAGAAGCCGGTTATTGGGGTCAAGTGACTCAGAATTGTGTGTTCATGTGTTCAATTGACCTTTTCAAAAAGTTTGTGGGGTTATTTTGACCTTTAGTGAAATGTTTAGGGGTGCATTTGACCATTTTCTCTTATTATTATTTTTGTTGTTGTTGTTGTCGTCGTTGTTGTGTTGTTGTTATTATACTTATACATTAACAAATAATATAAACATTTACATTTTAAGAAAATGAACCAAACAAAAGATGTAATTTCTTAACTTTTGACAAATAAAAAAAAATATTTATGACCTTATCCAATATACTAGAAATATAAATTTTTTGCATCCAAGTACACGAGTTTTTATAAATTAACTAGCACTCGATATATGATAATCATTTGATTTATGCGATATGCGTAAGGTAAATAAATTTATAATTTAAGATTATTATAAATCATGATGTGCAGTTGGAACGGATCTGTTCAGGGATATGATGGAGATACGTGCAGTACTAGCTTCCATCCAACATGTGTTAATTGTTGAGCATAAGCCCATTAACGTTGGAATCCAAAGCTAGCATTTAGTTGAAATGGAGCACATGCTTCAATTTGGTATTAGAGCCAGACCTAAAAGTTATGGGTCGAAAGTGAACTACGTAGGTGTCACGTGTTACTAAGCTTGGAACCCATCGGCGCAGTACGTGAGCTGGCGTGTTAAGCTGCTTCAATTCTAATTAAGTGAACTCAATCTTTGCACTGTTTTTTATAAAATTATAAATATACAACTTAATTTCCTCCTAAAAATTATGTATTTGTTGTAAAATCTAATTATGGACATTATTCTAGAATTAATGATATGATTTGTAACGGCTTGATACTTATGATATGATTCTATATTAGCTGTTATATATATTGTTTGTATGTTGTACATAGAGGGTGAATGGTAATGAGAATCCGTTTTCTTTGTTCTTTCTTTATTATTTCTTCTTTTGTTCTTATTGTTTTCGTTCTCCGCTTGCAAACAAATTACAATACAACACGTTATCAGCACGAGTCTTATTGATGGTGTAATTTGTTGTAGAGGTAATTTCAGCATGAGTCTTTAGCATTAGAACAAAACTCAAATATGAATATTTAACAAAATGACAATTCCCAATTTTGATATATGTTTATGCGGCAGAAGGTAAATTGAGATTGTAGGACGTTGAATCCCCTCGAAATATGACTAGTGCAACACTTTTATTTTCGAAATTTGAAACGCGTGAACGAAACATTACAGATAGAATTAGTGATCTTATCAGAGATCTAGTAGTTACTTGTACTCCAATAATAGTACATGGAACAATCATACTAATAAGTATTATAAGTTTTGTTGTTTATTAGGCTGATCACCATGTACTCCAGCAGTAGTACATGATTAGATTATAACAAGTATTTTGAATGTCATTGCTTTTAAAAAAAAAAAAAAAAAAAAAAAAAAAAAGACATCAAAAACTTAGTTTTGTGTACATAAATATACTCTATAAGTTCTAATGTGCCTAGTCATTGGATTTTTTTTATAAAAGTCCGGAAGACCTCACATGGGATTGTTTTTGGATGGATAATGACTCATGAAAGATTCTTGAATTTCTATCTTTAGTGCTATGCTATTCAATCCAAAATATTTTATGATCATGTCACAAAGTAATACATGATATAGTTATTTAAAATGTTATGTGTTTGAAAGCTAGAAGTAATTACGTCATAATAATTTGCCCGAAGCAAATTAAGTAGTTGTATATATTTGATGACGATGACTTCTCATATGTTTATGAATTTTAAGATCCTGAAAGGTCTCACCATCTATACATCTATTTGGCGTTTAACCATTTAAAATGGTTGCGTACTCGTATAATTTCATTTAATTAATATGTATGTTTTTTCTATTTGGACATATATGTGCATATACTTATGAGTACTCCATATTGTTGTGATTTTTTTTCAAATTGTATAGACCCAAATTCCTTTAAATTATGGCATGAACAATTGGGTCACTTAGGGCAAACATAATGAGTCAGATATTGAAATTTCTTACACATATATGAGTAAATTATAAGGCATGTGTGAATGAGAAATTACCAAATTATTCATTTTTGGGGATATTTGTATTAATTTTAAATCTGACTCACTGCATATCGTAATTATTCCCCCATACACATAGTACGTGATAGAATTGAACATTTCCAATTCTGCGTTTATATTCTTAGTTTGCAGTTCAGTTTATTGTATCACCACCCCCAGCGTATCTCTGTGGGCTATAAACCTCCGTCTGTTGATTAAATACCTAGAGCCCATTATAGGGGATCAATAGATACACTGACTGCATACGTCATGAAGATCATTTCACGGCATTAGGGGGAGATGAGCCCAAATTTAATGAAATGCCGAGAAGTTCCATGCAATGGAAAGATCTTCATTAGTTAAGAAATTCACGTACTAGTTAGACTGAACTGAAAGTTCAGAAGATGATATATTTGCGACATTAGCAAATAATCTGCCAAATACATCTATTGATCATACTGATCATAAAGAGTGGCTAGGTCCATATACCATCCCCAATTTGGACCAAATATATCTACCGATACTCCTTGATGCCAGAAGTGTAGGAGATCTATCGGTGTAAGAGATAAGAATCATTATACTAGATCTAGTAAATAAACATTGTCACTCCTTGGAAAAGCTTGAATTAATTAGTCCTGGAGACGCTCGTTCAAATGATGAGAAACCCTAGTCAATTCATAGGTGCACCAAACAAACATAATACTAGGGATGCGGGACAACCAGATGTGATCTGAATAGTTGTGGGAAATGTCTAGAATCTGGTTGACTTAAATTGATATGAATCTAGTCCAAGATTCAAATAAGATGAGTATTGTCCCAAGAATGCTCTCAATGCAAAAGATAGAGATGGATCAAAGATACTTAAACCTCACGAGAAACCCTTTGTCTCGAATCCTCAAAGACTTGGAAGAATCCCATTGTAGCTTCAAGTACCCGATGATGCAATCTTCAATCAACTAGAGTCGGATCTAGTTTCTTCGATTCAAGAACGAGTCCACGAACCTAAATCTAAGGTTGAAGAAAGGAAGATTGATTCGAGTCCACGAATCAATTTGCTAGTCGAGTCCACGACTAGCCACTAATTGAGTCCACAATTAGCTATAAGGTTTCTTACACAAGTGTAAAGAAAAACTTAAGAATTTTATTGAATTAAAGCCTCCCTGCAAACTGATATTGATGTGCCCATTTATAGGTATAGGGGCAGCATCCTAAATACAATAGGAAAAAGAGTCCTAAACCTAATCTAGAAAACAAGTAAATAGAGTCCTATTTAGAAAGGGATTTAAAGAATCCTTCTAATACTAACTAGTGTTTTCTCTTTAATTCCAAACAATTTAAAATACTGATGACCACAAATAATAAAGCTGATTTGGGCCTTGGATCTTGTGATTGGCCCAATTTGTACTCTTAATGGATCTTCATTATGTTGGGCCGCATCATCCTCCCCTTCTTGAAATGATTCGACCTCGAATCTTGTATGCATTGTCTTCGATCCATGATATCACTTGAAATGGCCACTATAATACTTTCCTCTATCGAATGGAATTATTATTGGCCTTCTTGTTTCTTCCACCAATGATATTTAAGGATGTAGTTATGGGCCTTGTGATGAGCCCAATATAGACGCTTATTGGATT
>VALG01005819.1:6053-21248 GCA_009835305.1 Ipomoea purpurea
AGCCTTAGTTATGGTCTCATGATTGGTGAATTCTAAGGAGGAAAGGCATTCAAATGAAGGATAAGAAGACAATTCTTTCTAGCAAGTATTCATTTCGGGTTAATGTTAAAAAAGAGAAAGAATTGAGGGACAAAGAAATGAAGAAGAACACATGGATGATGACTTCCTTTGAGCCATGTATTTAAGAAGAAAAGAACACCAAAGAATTGAGATTAGGGATGAGGATGTGGCTGCTGGAGATGATACAGTTGCTGTTGAGGAAGATAATGAAGTCTTGGACACTGCCAACATCATCCAAACAGAAGAATTGAAGCAGTTCAAGAAGAAGAAGCAGGGGATGCAGGGGATGACCAAAGGGACGACACAGGGGATGACTTGTAGCTTATCTGGAGCTACCTTTTGTGCAGATTATGACAACTGATTTTGTGGTGGCTGATGAACCAGTGTTACCAGCTGATATAGGGGCTGATCTAGAAAAGCCAATGAAGGAGAAGAACAACAAAATGTTGAGATGGATTGTAAAGCAAAGAGCATGAAGTTCGATATATGATTGATGAGCATATTGTTGTTTGATATTTTGGATGATAATTCGAATGAAAATGAAGAAGTCAACAAAGATGATGAAGCTCAAGTTCTAATTGTGGAAGTGATCAAGGCCTTAAAAGAGGTAAAGGAACCATTGGAGCACGGGATGAAAATTCTAACACAATAATTGTTGAATTTTTATCTTCATTTGTTGACAGGTTAACGGTTGCCCTTGAAAAGGAGAGAAGTGCTCAAGCCAATCTCTTTAGAGTCTCCAACAAGAAAAACAATATAACAGATTAGGCATAGAGAACATGCTTTGCAAAGTATGCGTGGAGGTTGAGGATCTACGAAGAAAAATTGAAGGGATTGAATCATAAGGAGATGAAATCCGAATGAATCAAGAAGGGAGTTGTACCAATTAAAGGATTTCCAATCAAATGGAATCCGCCCCGACCAACCTTTGCGTACCGACTCGGTGGTCAGGAGATAGTGACCTTATCCAAGAAGGGCACGGATATGGTTAAGTCCATTTTTGATGACCCAAAAAGGGGGAAAGAGAACAACCCTCTCATTTTGGACATGGTGGACAAAGCTCGAGTTCGGGCATGCATACCTTCAGGGGAAGGAAGGAACCGAATGAAGATGTCATTGCATCATTTGCCGCACTCGTACCGGACGTATCCAAATTAGAGGGAGGAAGAAGCATCTACGAAGTGTGCCAAGTGGTACACTTGGAATGTTTTTCCAACAAGCAAGGGAGATGTACGTGGAGCTTTTTATGCTATATCAAAGGGCAAGTGAAGCAATTATATTATCATGCTAGTTGCAAAGGTAATTTCATTAAGCTAAGAGCTAGAGTCAATAGCATGATTGGACCGTGAAATAGTTCGATATTTAAATATTTTGCTAAATTTGTAATATGGCTTGTTAAACCTTGATGCATTAATCTATCTAGTCATATTGTATTTAGCTTATGCTTTTTAATTTTTGACACATGTTTAGTTTTGTAAGCAATTTGAGGGAAAGAAAACAAATTGACAAAAGAAATTAAAAATCAATCCTCAACAATTGCAAACGTTTTTACGTGTCTAAATTAAAAGGTCTTTAGGTCCAAAAATTGTCAAACTCGTCAAATTTGGCTAGTCAAAATAAAAAGAAATAATGAAAGATTATTGTTTTTTGACTAGACTAAGCAAAATGGTTCGGGTATAGGTTTTGGCATCATCAAAAAGGGGGAAATTGTTAGGAATAATATGTAATAGTTTTGATGAGGCCAAATTTTGTATTTTTAGAACCCCATATTTTATTTTATGAGTTAGTTCTATTTAGCCTAGTCCCAAGTCAAGCCATAAAAGTCTACGAATTCTTAGCAAATATACTTATCCAGAATGTTACTATTTGAGATTTATTTACTTAGAAGAACAAAGGTTGAAGCGGTGAGTGGATAAAGAACAAGGTTACTAAAGTTTGAGGTCATGGGTTCGAGACTCATCTTCATTTTTATGTAAGTATGAAGAAGGGGACGACTTAAGGGGGTTGATGGGGACGACCAGGGGCGGACTCTGATTAATCTACGAATTAATCTGAAATGCTACTAAAGCCATTCTGGGAATAAGATTAAAATCAGAATATTAACCAATGAGTTAATTATGGCGTAGTGGTACAAGCTTGATTGACAATCTAATTGGGCCCCCCCCTCATGTTCAAGAGTCTCATTGAAAGGCATATTCTTTAAAAGTATGACATTGTTGGGTGCTGGCCTACAATGGTGGACAAATGGCAAGCTAAGTTGACTAAAGTGTTGGAAGCTTGTGGTATGATAAGGAAGATGCACGTGAACTCCTTCTACTCATCTTCTTTCTCCCCCCATTTAAATCTTGTTGGCATATCTCCCATCTCTCTTCGAAGAAGAAATGGATGAGAACGGAGATATTTTTACTCCCCCCCCCAGGCAAGGATCGAGAAAAAGTCTTTTGAAAGATTTCATCATTTATGTCAAGATAAGGTAAATTATTTTTTCGAGAAGTTTTAGCTGATAGCGATTGTATTGGACTTTTGAGATTTGTCAGGTGAGGATTTTAAATCCTGTGGAAGCCATCTCTTGCATTAATTCGGCCCGCGAATGCAAGTTTGGGCCAATAGTGTAGTGATCAAGATGAACGGTCAAGATAAAATTGAAGCTACACGGTAATATAGCTTCTTGCAGGCTATATATAACAACGAAGAAGACTTGAGACATAAGAGAGAAGAGGTGCAAGAGGGCAGAAAGGCAAGGCAATAAAAAGGAGAAGAGCAAAAAAATTCGAAATATCTATTTTTTTGAGCTAAACGGAGATTTTAAGTACGCAGAGAGAAATTTGTTTTCTCCTTACTCGTATCCTACTGTGTGTAGAAAGAGGGTTGAGTGTAGTTTGGTGCAGACACTACCTGTTGGAGTGTGCTTTGTGCGAGACACCCTCCGTGAGTGTAGCTTTGTGCAGACCTCGTTGGTTGGGCTTGAGTCGTAGCTGGTGCGAGACGTTCGTGGTGCGTAAGTGTAGCTGGGTGGCAAAACCCTGTAGTTGGTGTAGTGAGTATGCTTGTGCATTACTCGGGAGTATAGCTTTGTGCGAGATACTCGGGATTGAGTGTAGTGTGTGCAAAATACTCGAAAAAGTGCCTGTGTGCGGGACTTGATCACTATTTGGTTCTGGGTGAACGAGATAGGTGAATTTCTCTTGGAGTGAAAGGAGAGGTGGAAACTAGGAGGTTAACACCGTCTGAAAACTATAATTGCCTCTCTACATTACAATACTGGGGCTTTATTATGTATTGCATGCTAACTAACCATTTTTATTCGGTCTTATTCATTTATTTTTTAATTGGGTTATTTGTGATTTTAAGTGCTCAGAACATTATTTTGGATTCACTTCATTGCTTCAAAGAGTGAACCCAGCACATTTTGAGTGCACCATCGCATTCTCTAAATTTCATTTGATATCATTGCTGTTGAATATTTGATGTGGACATTTTATACACTGTAGGAATTTATTCATCTGGGTTTAGTTAAGAATTCACCGTTTGGGGCATGAGGGCATAAATTTGTACTTATTATTTGAGCTTTGCAAGGGATATTATAATAGTTGCAATGTGATTATATATTTTGATTTTACGTACACTTGTTGTTTAATTATTCGTGGCATCTAAGTGTTCATATTTGTTACTTTAGAGTTTAAGTTTATCCAAAGTGGTTATTAATTGGAAAAGTTTAAAGTTATTACCCCCCCACCCCCTCACCTAGACCACCTTTTTTCACCTATCGGGACAAACTTTATAAACCATCCACAATATAGAATAAATATAATAATAAATAAATAAATAAATAAAGGGTAAATGACCAGCATACCCCCCCAACAAGTACCGATATTTTATAGCTGGAAGTAAAGAGGCATGTATAAACCCAGAACCAAATTTAGTCAAAAATAACCGATTTAATTTCTATTTACCCTCCATACTTATTGTTACATACCCAAGCTTGTCACCAAAGTTATATTAATATGGAAAGATTGGATAAAGCAATAGATTAACATATATCCTTTATACATATTAAAGCAATTCACATTCCACAATTAATTTATACAACCCAAAACAATTGGATCATTTTCCTATTCAAATCGATACATTTACAGCATGGAAAATTTCACAAGCTTTTTCTCTTTTTTTAAAAAGAATTTGGGACGTCCTTTTATCCTAGGGTTCATTAAATAACGTTTTCGTGAGTCACAATAAAACGGAAGACACTAGACCAATGATACCCAATTAACCCAAACTTGGGATCGGTTGTTCAATAAACTCATTTCAAGCCTTCAACGCTCAACCCCAGTATGATTCTCATCCATTGGGTCCAATGTCACAAATGCTATAAAAAATAATATACGTAGGGAACATATAGATACTTGGCCAATGCCAACTTATCATTCAAACCATGAAAAAATAAAAAAAAAAAATATAGATGTACAGTATCCGTCCTACCTCCGACCCGAATACACGAGAGACTACCACATATAATAATTGACAAATGGAAGTCTTAGATATCGATATCATATACCCATAATCCCTAAAAAGTTCCAAATAATTATCTAGTTAAATCAAAAACAAATATTGATAATAAAATCAAGAGATAGTGTAGATATAACATTAACATTAAATAGTTTCACTCAACTTTGGAATAAATTTCAAATAGTTTCGGTGACGGCTCACAGGAGCTAAGATCTGATACGAGTGAGATAATAGGACCCAAGGGGTATAACAAAAATTAAATCATGGGTCAATATTAAAAGGATACTAACATACCAAGTCATACGCAATTCTTTAGTGGGTTGTGTTATTCAATTCAAACCTGTTAATGGTTTGCTACGATTGAAGTGATTTTAAATAATCATATATTTCTTTTCTCCATAGATGCAATGGTTCAAAACGACAACCTCCAATCACAATCAAGTGAAAGAGATCATTTGTTCAAAGCTGGATTAGTTAAAATAACACATCCCATGGCCATCCCGGGGATAACGGTTGTTTAAATACGATTTACCTCACTCGACATACAATTTCAGGGTTTCAGGATGCAACCAAAAGCAGAAGGAATAATGCGTAAAAAGGCTTAAACGCTTATTGTACAACAATAAATCAAACCCACACGAAAATAAACGAGGAGAAGATAATAATAAACCTGGTGAAATGGTCTTGCGGCGGGAAAGTCACTGTTATCGCCCGATTCATTCGGAGATTGTCATCGCGGATCGGACGTCCATGAGGATGAGCTGGGCAGACAATTCGAAAATGAGACTGTACTAGCGCGTGACACACAGAGTTGCAAGGGGGAATTCGTGGAGATAATCGCATGAAAAGAAACCTTGCTAATCGTTAAACGCAAGTGACGTCGCCGTCATCAAGCTTGCCTGAGAATCTGCATCAGGATCGTGCAGAGAAGAACACTATGGTAGTCAGTGGGCGGAATAATCTTGGAGAAGTCAGTGAGACGGCACGGTGGGTGACCATTCGTCGAATAGTACGGTTTTTGTAGACGAACCTAGATCATACTAGGCGAAGTGCGAGGATAGAGAAGAATGATAAGCAAAAGAAAGAGGGTTATGGGTATAAAGTTTTAGTTAGAAGAATGGCGCAAATGATTGGTCATATTAAAGTAGTGGTGGAACTAAGCGTAAAACTAACTATATGAATATATTTAATAATCCATCCCAATCATGTTTACATGATACGACTTGAGAATCAAGAGCACTCCAACGATCATTACGATATCGTAACAATATAATGATCCAATAGCATCATGAAAATAGTAATTTGTCTCACGCGAAGGGCGGGGGATTCACGACGGCATCCTACCTATGAGGACAGACAAATCTCTTGTTTAATAATTGATGCTACACCGGGCCACCAACAAAGTAAAAATTATATTATTTACCATTATCTACTTCCACTCACAATAATATAGGACTTTATTCTTGAGTCTAACATGGCACTGCGTATATTCTTCATATTATCCTACAGAATATTTGTTTGGTCTAAAGTTGATATACGATACAAAATTTAAATTATTGTAGACTCTTGAGATAAAACGAAAATACAAAATCAATAAACATTAAAAAATTATTAATATATTGTTATTTATTTTACAATATTTTTACTCGTCAAGTAATGCTTTTATGAATTTGGCTTATACATTTCATGGAATTTTGTAGTTAATTTATAGAAAGAATATTTAGCGATTGTTGACAATTAGTAAAATTAGATATTTTGTAAATCATATACTGGTATTTTTATTTTTATTGAATTTTAAGTATATCATAGGATGATGTAATTATATGATGCATTCCACCCCCTGAATGTTCAGTGCAGTATTTAGAAATGATGATTTTGATTACTAATTATTTCATATTCTGATGTATAGTTATCATTTTTGTTTTAGTATTTCATTTTCAAATTAAGATTTACTCGGATGATAGTTTATAAGGATAAAAAAGTTATTTGGAGATGTCGCTAGTTTACTTGCGCCAATTATGGATCTTATAAGGGATATTTTGTAATACACATTGTTATTGTTGAGATGGTATATTTATATGTTGACAACAGTGTTTCGGTGTCTCTTTATAGTTATGCAATGAGTTATTGAGTAAGTTAATATGTATATATTTGTAATGCCTTCATAGATGAATTCAATTTGTTTATAAGGATGAATAGTTTGGGATATGTGTTTCTAGTGTATTATGTAATTCTGATTTTGCTTTTTTTTTTATGTCGGTGAGTAAATCGGAGTCGTCAGTTTTTATGGCACGTTTTTTATTTTGGGGTGAACAAATCTTTTGTGAAATGGTGACAGTACATGTGATGAACAGGCAGCAACTTCTATCGGCCTATCCTAGCTCGCCCCCTCCCAACCGCTTTTTTTGCTCCAGCTCCTATATTCGTGACGATCATACTAATATAGGTGCAAATTATAGTTCGATGAATGACTGGTTTAGGTGGCAAGATAGTTATCCAGTGATGTTTAGGGTTTGTAACTTTCCTTTTGTGCGTCTCTTAGATATTTATTTTGCAGTATTGTGATTCTAATAATTTTCTTTTACTATATATCAATTTATCATTATAGATTAACACTTGGTGTATTATTATGGCATATCACGTTTATGTGGTAATATGGGACCAATGGATTTATTTGCATATGATATCTGAAACCCAAGGTAATCATGGAAATAGAATAATGATGATTTCAACGTGAGGGATTGTCCTGGTGATTTTTTATTTAATACTGGCATATTCATCATCAGGGTTTTTCTATTATTTTTGTTTATAATTTTATAGAATTGTATATCCGCATTTTTGACCAAGAAGTGATTATTAAAATTATTGATTTATTTTTATACTCAGTTCGTTTAGTGAAGCAGTGTGAAAATACTAGGATATTTACTCATGGAAGATAGCTTTCTTATGAATCGATGTACCTTCAACTTATTTATGTTATTTACGCGAATTATAACTAACAAATATTATCTACTATTTCATCGAATTGTATTTCTGATTATATTTCAATTAATTTTACTAATAAATATTTCAGGAAATGTGTGATATTTTTCATTAATTTTAAAGTCTTTAAAATTTCTTACTTCATATATATATTTCAAGTACATCCAATTCCAAATACTTGACAATCAAACTGTTTGTTATTTTTTAAGATTTTACATTAACATTTTTCAACTTTTTTTTTTTAAAACGGTTTTAGGGGGGAAGGAACAACAAAATACAAATTATTATTTTTAGTAAATAAGAAAAGCATAATAATCGGAAAATAAGATGATTAACTAAATATATTGATTCAAATGAAGGTATGAGGAAAAAAAGATAAAATTTTAATAATGTGTTTATTTTAATATTAAATATGAATTTCACAATAAATATTTTTATTATAATTTATAAATTTACATCTTTAAAATATCTTTAAATCTAGTTATTTTCACGTCTTGCACAAATTATTTTATATATTTTAAGAATATTTCAATCATTACAATCATAAATTATAACAACAAATTAATATTTTGCAAATGTTAAATTAGTGACATCTATTTTTTATGTTATCTTTTTAATCAAGCAATAATTGTCAATACCTTGAAATATTTAATATAAAATTAAAGAAATAATAAAAATTAATATTAACAGAGAACAAATACGGGCACCTGTTCACGATATAATTTGCACAAATTTAGATTAAATATGAGTGACAAAATATGAGCTAAGCTGTGCATTCCATAGGACCATCTGGTGACACGGTTGCAAAACTCGTTTGAGTCGATTAAAAAAAAAAAACAAATTACATAATACAATCCTAACTTTAATTATACATCCAGATTAATAACTATATCCTAATTCAAAATATAAACCATAATGCATAACTATACATCATAACTTCAATAAATAAATCCAAATTCATAATAACATCAATACTTTAACTACACATCCAAAGTTATAACTAATAAATTCAGGAGATAAAATTAATAATCATACTAACATTCAATTGCATGCAATACACACCATACTCATAACTACAAATCAGAATAATAATATACATCATAATTTCATAATAACACAATCAGAATGTGAATATAATTAGCTTCAATTTACCGTTTTTTTTTTTTTTTTTTTTTTTTTTTATGTGGATGGTTTAAATAATTAAATTTGTGATTTGATATTCTTTAGAAATGGCACTGACATGTAGTGAGCTATCTTTTGTGGTGTGTTTTAATTGTCGTTTTTTTTTTGTGTTGTGTTGTAGATGTTCTGCAGGTGTGTGATGTTTTTGATGATTTTGATCGGTGTGTAGTACAGGAGTGATCTTATAGTATGGTGTCATTGTTATATTAATTAGTCAGGTTTGCTAATATTAAAACTTTTGATCATGTATTATGTTGTTATGTAAAAATTAATTTTGGTATTGTTTATTTACTCATGCAATGTGGTGTTCTATTGTTTACTATTTATGCATAGTTTTATTTTACACATCCTGGATGTATACATTAAGTTGTTGATGTTTAAAATTATTATTTTGGGATATTGGATATCTTGTTAACTTCATTGTATAGGTATTATGTTCTCCTTGTTCGGGAGGGGCTGTTGTGTGCACTATTTTTTTTTTGGTATGATGTTTGATTGGCTAGGTTGTGTTTGTTCTCGTTTTATTTTTTGACACCATGGTGTCTAGTGGTGTGGGGTGAATGCGGTATGGTATAGAGCGTTATGTTATGTTTAGAGTATATTGGATGCTTTAGTTTAAAAAGTAAGGTTAAATTTGGTTTTTTTGGGGGGGGATATCTGGAGTCTGCACTGCATAGCTATAAAATTGCGGTACTTGTTTGCGGGTAGCTCATTTAACCTATTTATTCAAAAAAAAATATTTATTTATTTATTTATTATTTATTTATTTATTGGATGGTTATAAATTGGTCCGATAGGGTGAAAATTCAAGGGGGGGCGGAATACTTTTTAAACCTTTTCACATTAATAAACCTTGTATTACTCTAATAACAATGAAACTTAATCGCAATTAAATTATAAACAAGGGTCTAAAATCAAAGAGAAAGTCACATGCATATTAAGATATGTTGCAAAGCTCAAATAAATAAGTATCAAATTTAGCCAATGCAAACTGATTCTACAACCATATGAAAATTCGTAATGTATAAATGGTTCAATAAATATCAAATCAAGTATCAAATGAAATTAAGAGATGGGTGCACTCAATATTTGGTATCAGTGTGAAGCAATGAGTAATAATGGATTGTGTACTGCATCACTGTAAGTCACTAACCAAATAATAAGATAAAGAATAAGACGTAGTAATGGGTTGTATGCATCAATAAAAATAAAGGCATTATGAAAAGAGCATTTATATGTTCGAGGTGTGTAATCTACTAGTACTCTTCTCCTTTCCCAAGGAGGAATCACTATCCTACCCAGATAAAATATGAATCAGTTCACAAAGCACTTTTCGAGTGTTTTGCAACAGCTAATCAATCCGAGTATCTCGCACAAAATATAATCCCGGTATATTGCAAAAGCTATACTCTACACAAACTAAGTGTTTTCACCCATCTACATTAACACGAACGTCTCGCACCAGCACCTAGGCACCAGAGTTCTCGAAAAAGTAACTCCGATTCTCGGCAAAAGCTACACTCACAGGTGTATGGCTTTGCAAAGTACTCAACCCTTCTACACACGTAAGTAAGTTGAGAAACAATTCTCTTCTGGTGACTTGAAGAATCGTTCGGTTACTCAAAAATAATATTTCAATTTTTTCCTCCTTTTATTGCTCTGCCTTACTGCTCTTTGCCTCTTCTCCTTTATGTCTTAATTCTGGTATATATAGCTAAAGCATATTAACCGTTGTAGCTCAATTGATCTGCCGTTCATCTTGATCAGCAACTTATTCACTTGCATTGTGAATTAAGCAAGAGAGGGTTCACAGTAGTTTGAAAATCTCACATACAATATTAAATATACATATTCGCCATCAGCTAATCCCGAAAAAAATTACCTATTTGCGATTAATGATGAATCTCAAAGATTTTTCTCTGTATTCTTGAAAAAATAATTCTCCGTCTCCATCCCATTCTTCTTCTGAAGGATGAAAGCAACAGATTTAAATGAGAAAGAAATGATATATAGTTCAGTGCAATGATCTTCTAAATCACAGCTTCAAAGTAAACTAGCTATACATGTTCCACATTGACTGCACCCCAACAATCTACTTTAAATATGCTTTCATAGACTTGAAATAGCCATAGATTGCAACCATAAATTAACCACATTGGTAATTTTCTGTTTAATCTTATACCAAATGGCTTAGTAGATTTCAGAATTAATTCGTAATTAATAGAGCGCCTGGTGTCCCCATCACCTTAGCCCCTTTCACATACTTACATAAACATTAAGGATTGATCTCGAACATACTCTAACTTATAACTTGTACTTTATCCACTTTCAGCTTCACCTGGTTTTCTAATAAAAATTATCAAATATAACTTCTGGATAATATATTTCTAAATCCGTAGTTTTATGGCTTGACTTGGGACTTAGGTAAATAGACAAAGACTCAAAATAATAGGGTTTAAAAATACAAATTTGGCTCATCAAATTTACAATATTCAAAAATTCACCTTTGATGATCAAAACATACCGAACAATTTTGGCTAGTTAGTCAAAACAATATCTTTCATTTCTTTTATTTGACAGCCAAATGACGTTGACAATTTTTGACCTAAAGACTTTTTAATTTAGAACTAAACTTGCAAGTTGAGGATTGGATTTTTAATTCTTTTGTCAATTTGTTTCTTCTCAAATGCATTTACAAACTAAACATGTGCAAAATTAAAGATAAAGCTAATAAATATGATAGATAGTTAATCAATAAGGTTTAACAGCCAATATTACAAATTTAGCAATATTTAAATATCGAATATTTAACGTCCATATGCTAGACCTAGCTCTAGCTTAATGAAATATACTTTGCAATACGAATAAATGTGATTCACTTGCCATTTGATATAGATGGAAAATCTCCACGTACATCTCCCTGCTTGTTGGAAAACATCCCAAGTGTACACTTGCACATTCGTTAGATCTTCTTCCTCCCTAATTGGATACGTCCGGTACGGGTGGGAATGATGAAGATCTTCATTCGTTCCTCCCTTCCCCTGAAGGTCATGCCCGAATAGACTGCCATGTCCAAATGGAGAGTTTTCTCTTTCCCACTTTTTGTATCAAAAACTTAACATATCGTCTTCTTTGGATAGTCATATCCTTGCCACCGAGTCGTACCAAGTTGCTAGCATTCCTTGAGAAATCCTTAATTGTAACAACTCCTCTTGATATTGTTTCTCTCCATAGGTCAATCCCTTCATTTTTCTTAGGTAGATCCTCAACTCCACGCATATTTGAAGCTTCTTTATCTAATCTTGTTATATTTTTCGCTGGTGAAATCAAAATTGGCTGAGCACTTTCTCCCCTTTCAGGCAACCGTACATGTCACAAAGAAGAAAAATTCACTTATGTGTAGAATTTCATCCGTCTCCAGCTTCCTTAGCTCTTTAGCTGATCACTTCCATTAGAATGAGCTCATCATCTTTGGTTGCTCTTCATTCATTCGAATTATCATCAATACAACAACAAATCTCATCATCATCTATTCGAACTTCATCTCTTTCTTGTACACCTCTCAGCTTTTTGTTCTTACTCGAATTGGTTCTAACAACCTATATCACTGTACACTGTCATCGCACACAAAACAGTGCATAATCTGGCCACAGGAGCTCCATATAAGCTACCAACATCCCCTTCACCTTGTCTCCCATGAATCATCCCTGTCTTATTCTTGACGCTTCATTTTAGTTTGATGATGTTTTGCATGGTCAAGCATCTTACTCTCAATCAGCACTATTCATCCATAGCACTCCTCATCCCTAATCTCAATTCTTGTGTTCTTTTCTTCTTAAAAACATGTCAAGTAAGGTCTCATCCATTTTTCTCTTTCTGGGTCCCTCATCTTTCTCTTTTAACATTAACCCATAGATACTTGCTAGAGATTGCTCTTATCTTCATTTGAATGCTTCCTCCTAGATTCACCACATGAGTAATAATAGGCTGTTCCCATTCCCATTGGTGCCATCGTTCCAAATTACTTACTCAATCTATTTCCAGAACTACCATGCATCATATAGCATTTGAATAGACTTATATCCACCAATTTTGAACAAAAACACTGGAAGTTCACACTTACATATTCACCTATGAACATTGACCTTACTCCGAATATTGGGAACATTAAACTGCCTATTCGAACTTATGCAATTCAGCTGTCAAAATTATATCAGATAATATTCCTTAGAATTCAAACAATTTCTAACATCATTTTGTCAACAGATACTCTCACGATTCACAATAATCACATATTCCCATTTTAGCATGTTGAAAGTAAGCTTCATCATCAAATACATGATATTGAAATGCCAACCTTTTTGAGACACATTCCCCAATCATCAATTTTGAGCAGACTTGATTTCACCTTATAATCGTTTTGTCAGTAGGACGTGATTCTCCATGGGTTGTGTTCTTGAGTTTTTACTTGAGGATCATTTGAAGTTATTTGGGAGTGGTTCAGGTTTGTAGATAGAGTTATGGGTGGTTCGCCTATGGTGACGTAAGGGAAAATAATTTTGAAAATGGTTTCTTGGTAGGAATTCTAAGACATTTGGGTAATGGACCGAATGCCTAATGATAGATATGGGTCTGAAAATGGGATAATTTGTCATTTATTATGAAAAAATTAGCTCAAAAATCTCAATTATATACATGCTAAAGAATGAAAATATTTTTCAAAGAGATAATCTAGACACAAATTCAATATAACACATAATTCATCTCGAATATGTAGTGTGTTACTAAAAGAAACTTTTCTAACGTAAAATACAGTAGGTAAAATCATATTTAAAGATTATTCTAGGAGTAGGGGGGAAAATTGTAAAATCAACATAGACACTAAAAAAGATTAGAAAGCAAATTAATTTTTGTCATTTATATAGAAAGAAATGATACGAAATATTTTTTTTTTTTTAAATACAAAAATGACTTATTCACAAATCACATAAATGAAACACATAACAATTAATTATGCAATTAACACATATAGGTACGGAGTAAACTAACATAATAACAAAATTAAATTAAAAAGACTTTAGAATAAAAATGTACTTAGCTATTTCGATCATGCCAACATGCTAAGTAGTAAATCGTGCCACAAAGGCTTTCAAATATCTGCTAATTGATTCTGTGGTAAATATCGATTTGATCTTTTCTTCTCAAATGATCTCGTAAAATGGTTCGACAATCAATTCTCTTCTGAATGATACTGGTTGGAGAATTGATAGCGTAGTATTACAAAATACAACTTCATTGCATTAACTCCATAATCTTAGTTCTCATCAAAAATGTGCCAAACTTCTGACGTATTTCTGTTCGGCTTCTGTTGCATGGATTTGCTTCTGTAACATAAATAAACTCCCACTAAAAGATGTCTGAGGTACTTTTTTCTCATTGCAACGCAAAATCTCATCTAAAAATGTTAGTCTAAAATTTCTTCTTAGATACCAAATCCAACTTAATTCTTAAGGTTGGAAATCTTCTTACACAGTTATGGCTTTTTTGTTAGAGAACTTGACAACACTCCTGGTAAGATATAGGTCTACCCCCAGTGAGATATAGATTAAATGATCCATCTATTTTTCAATTTTTGGTTTCGTCAACATCTTTTGCTTCATTCGGTCTTGATATTTATGATGTGCTCTTGGGAATTTCATTAATCTTTCCTATTGCCAATCTTTTAAAAATCTTTTGATTGGCTGATTTATGAGTTTCCTTCTTCTTGTTTTACTTGCTCCAAGATAATTTAATCCCATCAGCTCATTTCAAACTTTTCTGGCATTGAGCTTAGAAAATTTCTCACATAACAATTAAGTACTTCCAAAAATATATCCTCAACATAATTAAATAAATATGATATTATTTTCTGAATTAAATAAGGTTGTCACAGCTTTGTAACACAACTAATTAAAATGAAGGGTTCATAACCAAGCCTCGTCTTGTTTATAACCATAAAACTTTTAGTTAAGACTTATCAACATTACCTTTTACCTCGACCCTGGGGTTGCTCAACATATACTTCTTCTCGAGAGGCCTTTAGGATGCACTTTTACTCCATTTGATAACTTAAAATTCTTGGTACTGAAAGATAGAAGGATTTATTGCTCCAATTTGCATCCGGGGAATTCTCATACAAACATTATTCTTCTGTGAACCTTTGCGACAGTCTGCTTATCTACAACTATCCATCTTCATTGATTATTCTAAAGCCCATTTTGTTCCATCACGTTGTGATAGATGGTTAAACAACTCCACATCGTGCGTCAAACGTTAGCCTCTTGCATTGACATAAACTAGGCTTTTAAAGGCTTCATGTAGTTTCGATTCAATGAGAAAAAAACTGAACTAGATTATTTAATGCGACTGATCATCCACGCATCATGAATTCTCCAATATACTTGGGTATCTTAGCATCAACGGTTG
>VALG01005821.1:2426-19751 GCA_009835305.1 Ipomoea purpurea
CATTCACAGGCGACTCCAACACTTACAATGTTAATGTGTACACCTTGGTGTGTGAATATATTACATTTGCAAACTAGTAATAAAGTGTAAGTGTACTATTTTGCAGGTACCAATCTCTACTTCAGAGGGCTAGATTTTCCAATGCAGTTATGCAAGAGTTGCTTCAGAAGGGAATGGGATATGGCCCAAAATGAAGAATTTCACACTACTTCCTATATATCACTACTTTGAAATTATTGGAATTTCCGACCATCTAAAATAATCTTAAATGCAAGCGAAAGTAAAAAGTGGTCGGAAATAGAATAAAGGTTTTTCCGTGTATCTAGTCCATATTATACAGAACTTGTATGTAGATACTCCTTGATTTTTGGTCTTGACAATTCTCGATCAATATTGAAAATGTCCGTATACAGATTACTTCCCCCCTTCCTAGGGGATGAATCGGAAATTCATAATGATTATTGGATTTTTGCGAGATAGTAATAGTAGGTGGACTAGAGTGAATGATTCAGGGAGTTTAGTAATTTGCTCTTCTATCTAATATAGATAATCTCTGTCTATCTATCCTTTATTCAAGAATACGCTTATTTCGATTATTGTAATTGTTTGTTAATAAAGACTTTATTTAACGTCTCCTCAATTAAACGTTTTTTTACTTATTTTCTTATTCTCATTCTGGTTGGTTTTTATTCGTCGCAAATATATAGATATATCTCTCCTCTCCTTCATATTAATTTGGATAAGCACGTGATTTTATTAGTTTGGTAGCTAATCTTGCGGTTGAGTGGAGATATTAGCGAACTGCTTTTCGTTATGTCGACTGCGTATTTTCCGCATTTGTTACCTCATGCTAGTCGAAGTATAAAAACCAGTGTTTGTCAGATGCTTGGATATCTATCCTCGTTGCATCGCTAGCCCCGATATTTATCTATACCGATATAACATGAAAAACCTGTTAGTATTTATTTTTTAGTGTGTGTAAATCTGATATTCTATCTATACGCATAATATATTTATACTTATAATTAAGTATTTGCATATTAAAAATATACTTATCAATACTACAATAATGATAAGTAATAAATTTGACATATATGAATAGATTGATACATTTGACTTTTTTTGATATGTATAATGTGATTATTATATTAACTAGGGGCAAATATTCCATAATTCCTAATCATGATAAAAAATTCAGACTATATATATCGAAACGCAAATGTGTCTAATTTATACACAAACTTTCAAGAGTATGAGTAGTAAATTTTCAAATGATGCGTTTTGTCTCTTCTTCCTCTCGTTTGTATCATCTTATAAAAAAAAATCATGAATATATGCTAAGAATTTTATATAATTAGAAACAATGTTAGGGTTTTCCTAAGATAAATAGCCTAACAAAGCTATCAGGAACTTTGTTTTTTTTGTTTCTTTATACGCTTTAGGAGTAATTACTCAACTCAACATCAAATTAGAAAATGATATTACATACTATGCTTAACATGATCGGCTATATCTCTATTAACCGAACTCAAAATTATAGACTAACTCTAAATATATAGGTGACAGTTCAAGGTATGAGAATCCTAAAAGAAACGTTATTGAAACTGTCGAATTCTATCTTTCTTTGAAAACAATTAATATTATAGGAGTTATGCAATTAATAGCTTCTTATGATTTTCTGCTCATTCTTGATGTGTAGGTAAGCAGCCGGATATAGATTAATAGTGTGTTGTAATGAGAGATGATAATTAAGCTATATATACTGATGAACATTCATTCTTTGTCTGGGCTCTTCCCTCCCCAGTGAGCTTTACAAACATTAGCTCAAATCCCCTACAGCTAATATACCATACTGCTTTTGATGGCTGCTTCCCCAAGGCATATTCTGTCTCAAAAATGAAAATTTTAAATCTAAAATATAAGAAGAGGAGAATTTTAAGCAATTCATGTCATTTATTAATCACATCATACGCATACTTCACAGGTGTCGTATACGCATAGTTTCCTCGTACCTCCTGTTAGAACTGTGATTTTCTGAAAACTTGAATCATTTTGTTGTACCACAATCTTGCCAATACAAACACTTCACTGTGCTTGTCATGGTTTTCATCCAAGGAAGACATTGCTTGGCTTGCGTCACAATGGATTATTGTAGGTTCACAATCGTGTTGTGGAAATCACAACCACTGCTCGACAAAAATCCACAGGAGACAGAGCATACGATGGGCAAACAGCCAAAATACAATAACAACACAAGCGACACCAGCTCTATGTGGAACCCCACCACGGGGCAAAACACGGACCACCACCACAACAAATATTCCCACTATAACAAATCTTGGGTACAAAGTTGATTGTACCACCGAGCAAACACCATCATCATCAAATACACAACTCTAAGGCCAATACAATACATCCGTTCCTAGTCTAAAAGGGATACAACTCATACTCAATACTTCTCACCCCACGACCCGGTGAAAAGAATAAAAATATTACGAGCTTACCAAAACGATGATGCCTGGAACAACACTGACCTCTACATATTTGATGAGAAAGTACCCAAAGATCTTCGCAAACTCACGACAATCCATCAGACGTACGACAAAACCCGCCGACTCACGCCGCGCGTGCACCAAGAAGCTAGGAAAACCACGACAAAGTAGCACAAAAAGAAGAAGTAATAGATGTTGCTCCTTCACTGCTGCATACAACCGTGAAAAGAGAAAGAAAGAGCAAATGATATTTCTTTCTTTTTGGCCTACTGCTTCTGCCAGAAATACAAATGGAATAATGTGCAGAATGTGAATATCTGGTGTAGTGGGTGTATTGAGAAACCATGAATTTTCTCTCTTTTTATAGATGAATAGGCAGCCACCTTGAAAAGGAAGAAAGCTAAGTAATTCCTCAACTTCTTCCATAACTTAGAAATTCTTCCATAATCCTTAGGAAATCTCCTCCTAAATCCTTAGAAAACTCCTCATAGATCCTTGAACTCTCATAACCATTAGAAAATCTTCCCAGTTCTTAGGACCTCTCCCATAAACCACAGGAACTCTCCAGTTCCTTTAGGCAATCTCTTCCCAAGTTCATCAAGCAACTTCTCCACAATTTTCCACATCACTCTTTAAACTTCTACAATAACATTATCTAACAATAATTGTCAAGCACTTTTCTCAAGCTAACAATATTGCGTGGAATAGGCTTGGTCAAATGAGCTATTTACCCATAGGAGAGGAAGCCCCAACCAAAAATTCCCTCCGCCGACTATGTGGAGGATATCGCCGTCCGAGTACAGCAACAGCAAATCTCAAGTGACCTAACTTCATAGGTCCACACACATCAGAATTTCAACTCTGTGCAACATTCCTTTGTTGCCACATTCACTGAACCACCCCAAGGAGGAAACTTGCACAAGAGTACAAAGTTGAACTTGTTACTCGTGCAACAACCAGCGAGCTTTAGCAATTTTATCATGTCCTCAACCAAAAGAAACAGCAGAAACCATCATCATTCAAGATTTTCCAGTACAAATAGATTTCAGTCTAATATCCCGGTGCAATGTTTACATTTTAGTACCAGTTTGTGTCAATTGCTGGTCTCAAGACAACTGTACTGTACCAATCCTTCACCTGACCATCATCACCCGATTCTTAGCTCTCCAAAATCAACCTGGAGTATAACTGAAACAAAGATCTTCCTTTTGTAAATGGTAACGGCTGCACCTGAATCCACATCTAAGTTGTCTTCATGGCAAGCAACTTGTTGGCATTGCCATCGCGGACGACAAGTATATCCTTCCAACAATTGCAGACTTGGTTCCCGGTGAATCATCATGCATCTCTCTTGTCTTCTTTTCAACTTGAAGCAATGTTTCCTTGATATTCCCTTTCCTGCCACTAATAATGAACATTTAACATCTCTACCGCTTCTGACCTTTTGCTTGTTTTCTCCCCCTATCTTCTGTACAAAATCTCTGATTGAGAAGTGGAGGTTCCTGAATCTTCTTTCCTTGTTCTTCCTTCATTCAAAATCATTCTTGACATAATTACATGGTCAAAGCCGTTGGGCCACAATTTGTCCAAAGAACCGAAATGTTTTCCCAAGAATGGTAGAGTGTAGCAACAGAGACAAGTAACCTCATCTCAAATGTGATGCCATGTTTGACAATGATCATGAACACCCTGGAAATCTTAACATATCATTGATCAGCGTACCTTCCCTGTATCTTAAATTCATACAACTGCGTTCAACAAAAACAGCCTTGTATTGCTTGTCTTAGAAGCAATACAGGTGTCTCAAGCTATCCCACAGGCTCATGGCATTTCGTCTCATTAATAACATTGTTTCAGAACGTTGTCTTCGACCCATTGTCGAATATTAACCACAAACATGTTGGTTTATCAAAGTCCACTCCTCGTCTGACATATTTGTTTGCTTTGCACTCGCAAAGACACCAGGTAGATGCAATTTCTTCACAACAGCGAAGATCCTTCATCTTGGCCTCAAATGTGAAAATTCTACCGTTCAACCGCACCCATAATTTATCGTAATTTGCATCCATGTCAAAATGTCCCGATCACAACCAAGGCTCTGGGATCCAATTTGTTTGGGAAAAACCCCACCTGTGACAAATAAAATCACAGGCCGAAAGAGGCAAATCGGATGGTGCCAAAACAGCCAAAAATAATACATAACAGGGACACAAGATTTACGTGGAAAACCCAAACCACGGGAAAAACCACGGACCACACAAACACATATTCCACTAAACAAATCTTGGGTACAAAGTTCTGGCTACCACCGAGCCAAACACCCCCTAAAATCATCAAAACACCACTCTAGGCCAAATAAATATATCATGTTCACAGCTAAAAGGATACAACTCGTACTCAAAATATTAACCACACCGACAAGGTGAAGAATACAATATTACGACTTACACAAATGACTCTCGCTGGAACAAACACTGACTCCTACAAATATTGATGAGAAGTCAGCCCAAAGTCCTTCGGAAACTCACGACAAATCCATCAGAACGTGCGACAAAACCCGCCGCCCACGCCGGCGTGACAAAACTAGGAAACCCCAAGACAAAGTAGCACAAAAAGAGGAAGTAATCAATTTTGCTCCTTCAACTGCTTGGCATCAACCGTGAAAGAGAAAGAAGAAAATGAATATTTTTCTTTTTGGCCTACTCTTCTGCGAAAAATAAAATGGATATGTGTAGAATGTAGAAGTTCTGTTGTAGTGGTGTAGTGGTGAGAAAACAATGAATTTTCTCTCTTTTTATAGATGCAGGCAGCCACCTTGGAAAGGAAGAAAGCTAATTAATTCCTCAACTTCCTTCATAAGCAGGAAATCTCTTCCCATAATCCTTAGGAAATCTCATCCCATAAACCTTAGGAAACCTCTTCCCATAATCCTAAGGAAACCTTCTCCCATAAACCATAGGAAACCTCTTCCCAAGTTTCTTAGGAAACCTCCTCCCATAAACTATAGGAAACCTCTTCCCAAGTTCCCTTAGGAAATCTCTTCCCAAGTTCATCCCAAGCAAACTTCTGCCAACAACTTCTTCCCAACATCCACTCTTTAACTTCTACCCAATAACCCATTCTCCAACCCAAATAATGTCAGCAAACTTTCCCATCAGCTAAAATATTGCAGTGGAATAGGGCTTGGTCCAAAATGAGCTATTTACCACATAGGAGGAAGCCCAACCAACAATTATGAAGGTACATCCAAAGGCCTGCCACATCAATGACAATGTTTATAACTTATGAGAAATTTACCTCATATTCTCTCATTCTCGGAGTCTCCTGGGAACGAAGTGCAACCAGTTTCAAGGTTTCATTATCATGTAGTCATAACTATGCCTTTGAATCTTTCCTTGAAGATTAAATCCTGAGCAAGCAGTCAACACCTTGACAAATTGTGGTGTCTGGTGATTTTCAATATCTCACACTCAGCTACAAAACTTCTGAAGCTCCATGCGCAAAAGATCAATTCCTTGACTGCAAAGGTAGTTATCATGATCAAAAAATCTTTATATACCAGCTCCAAACCAACTCCATGTAATTTTTTAAGAACCCATCAGTTGACTTGAAGAGGATGATATGACTCTCTTAACTTGGGGTTTCTATCAAATTATGAGAGGATTCCTTTTCTTTGTCTTTTAACCATCTTGAAGAGAATAAACACTAGCAGTTAGCCCAGCAATCAAGAATCAGAGGAATTACTATTTTCAATAACTTTTGAATTTCTTTTTTGATTTTTAGTGTTGCAATTCAGGGAGGTTCAGCTAGGTATACCCCACCAAGTTTTTATTTGTGCAATCGAAATAGGGGTAGTGTTTGTTGATATCCATGTGTTGGTACTGCTGCCTTCAAAATCATTGTATGAAAGATTCAAATTCTGTAAAAGTTTTGAAATCTTTTTCAAGAAAGCTGGGAATTTGACCTGTCAAAATGGTTGTGGAGAAAGTTGTAAGAATTGCACAGCTCAAATTTGCCAAAGTTGATGAATTGGACCTTCAACGCGATTGGTTATTCGTTAGATTCAGCATTTCCAAGCGAAAAAATTACCAAACTCCGGTGGAATAGGGCTTGACCAAAGAATTATAGGAAAATCCAAGTAGCCTATATTCTTTAAATATCAAACCTCCCTTGGAATGGAACTGCACTGGTTGTTAAGAAGATCCAAACTAATTGACAAAGTGAGAGGCTAAAACTTCTATTGGGGATGTAACCACTAAGGTTGTTGTAAGAAGATCTAACAATCTAGGTTTTGGCATTTTCCAAGACTTGCGGGAAGAATATCATGAAGGATTTTCCTCCAAACTAAGTTCTAATAAAGGGTATAAGATTTCTAATGAATACGGATTTGTTCCAAAAAAATTGTTTCCAGATAAGCGTAACACTCTTTAGATTAGTACAGAATCCATCTTCAGGTGGAATTTTCTCCACTGCATTTTTGTTGTAAGTCAATCGTAAAGTCTCAGCCTGATGGATTAGACATCCCCTATTGGGATGTTTCCCAGAAACCTGGTTGGTTCTCAAGGAAGAAATTTAAGGTTTCCTTGAGTAGTTGTAATGATGTGGCAAAAACCATCCAAATGCATTATCAATACAAGGAACACCTCTAGCTGGTGTCCATTGGTCAATGAAGAAAGGAAGTTCAAGTCAAAACATTCCCCTTCCCCAAAGATAACTCTGTTCTCCGGCAAAGAACATCTGTAGTTGTTGCAACTTCTCAAGGGTTAGGACCTTTTCCAGTCAGATGTTTCCCCTAACACGCGGAAAGTCTGAAAATTTGTTGCATTTGATAATGTAACCAGGAATACCACCTCCAATGAAATTGTTCTCAGCATAGAAAAAAAGAAAAAGGGCGGGGTAAGAGTCGCAAAAGGTTTAGGGTGCAAAGTCCCACCTATGTGTTTCTAGCTACTTCAATAACCAACATTGATGAATGGTTTGAATAAGAGGGGGGTATAGTGCCATCAAATTATTTCCACCAAACCAAAATATTGTAGTCCAGGTAATCTACATAGAGAGTCAGGTATTTCCCTGACAAGTTTGTTGAAGGTGCAAAGTATTTCACTAAGGAAAGAAAGATTCCCAAGGGAATGAGGAATTTTACATAAGGTTATTGCTATAAACGAATACTTGGAGATTTGTTAACGCGCCGAGCTCTGATGGAATGTTGCCTGTGAGAATTATCTCTTCAAATTTTTGCAAGCAGAATGTTTGAAGGTATAAATCCACTAAGAGAGTTATTGTTGAAATATAAAATTTGCAACCTGTGCAAGTTTTCTACTCTGGTGGAATGTCACCTGAGAAACTGTTGTTTCGGAGATTCAACATCCTAAGAAAGCTCATGTTCCCAATATGTGAAGGCACTGATCCCACAAGCTTCAGAGACTCAAGGATTATGGATGTGACTCTCTGGTGGCGGCGGGAGCAAGAAACCAGACCATTCACAAAAAATGGTTGGTTTCATTCCATGAGGCCATCACACCAAATGGATCATCTTTGATCATTCTTTTTGAATTCAAGAAGGGAAATAACATCAGTCTCATTTGCCTCGTAGCTTGGATTCGGAGAAAATCATGGAAGCCCAAGGATGAAGAAGTTCAAAAAATAGACGAAAATAACAAGCTTTGTGAAATGAAATTGGATAAGGTTGGAAAGCCATGATATGTGTGTTGTGGTGGGTGGAGGAAGATGGTACTTATATATAAGAATGGTTGGAAGGCAGTACATAAATTCCACAAGACAGCTATTTTGTAAGCTTCTGATCTGCAGTTTTAGAGAAGTAAAGAAAGAGAAGAGAAAATGTCTTTTTGTTGAATTATTTAGATTGCATTCAATATGCTATTTAAATGCATTATTAAAATCAGTTACGGAGTATTTATGTTTATTATTCGGTATTATAGAATTTTCCGATATTATTTGGGTCAATTATTACTAAGCGCCAAGTTTGAATGTTATTTGCGTTGATTTGGTTGGCAAATTTGACAAGATGAAATGGCCTTTGTGAAATGGATTGTTTTATGTGGTCATTTTCAAAAACACTCTAAATTATTGTTTATAATTTGATTTTAATTAATATACAAAAATTAATACAATAATGGGCAATGTAGTGAAATTAATCAATTAATGAATTTGAATTATGTAAAGAATTTTTATATTTGGAAATAAAACATATAACTAATGAAATTATTTCTCTTATTTAATTTATTGTATGAATACGTTTGGTTTTGATAATTAAAGGCATTATAAACACATAATTTAAATTAAATGTATATGTATTATTTTGTTATAGCTACTAATTTTAATTTAATACTATAGACTATGTGGTCTAGATGGTACTTGTTGGAACTTCATTTGGAAGATTGTAGTTCGAGCCTCATGTGGCGTTATTGCTCTTTTGTTGTTCCGTAGGTTGAGAAAGTATATGATACAGTCAAAAAAGATTTTGATTGGGAATGAGGTCGAATCTAAGATCTTTAAAAAAAAAAAAAAAAATCAATGGTAGTTACCAGAGATATATAATTTTTTAAGGAATTTTTGTTGTGATGTGGTTCGAACCTAAGACCTTTCATATTTGAAATTATATAATTAAGGATAACTTTGGAAATCTCAAGAATGAATTTTTTATATTGTATTATTAGATACCTAACCTTTCATATTGACATCCATTAATTTAAGGATAACTTTAAAAATCTAAAGAAAATTAAATTAAACAATTCATTTTGACTTTAATAATTGACGTAGTTTTTTTACCAAATAATTATATATGTGATAAACCTCCTTTTGGCTCTTATTAGTATATAAATATAGACACCAGGCCGTTACTCCTCTACACTGTGTGATTTATTATCAGTTTGTCCTAAGTTTTTTGCATAATTGGATTATTGGTAATAGACCGAAGTAATATAATAGGGATTTAGGCAGTGATCAATATCACATGTTCTTTGTAAAAAACACGTGCACGGCCCATCACTGCCCCTCGGATCCCCATTTGATAACATCTGATCTTGAAGTTGACGCGTTGACTGTTGACGGCCACACGATGTGAGTTCCTTTTGTTCTTGAATATGTTTAAAATATTAATTAATCATAAATACGTCTCTCAACCTTCACAAAGAATTACATAGATTGTAACTGGCTACGGTTTTTAAAATAAAGAAATAGATTAAATAAGTCCTCAAATTTGTTCCAAAAAGTAGATTAAGCCCTGCTCCATATATTTTAAAAAATTTAATTTAAATTAACACGTCATACTTGTCAAAATAGAGCCAAATAAACATATAAATTTTACCGGTAACCATAGGTTACCGAGTTATTGCACCGCCCGAAAAGCTCCAGATTATGGTCACTTTTGCGGAAAGACGACATCACCTTCGTGGGCGTATCTTTTCATTGTCGTCATCGATCATCTTCTCCAATGCAAAAAATGGACCGACGATTGTCTTCTCCACAACCGTCGTCTTCTCCATTCGGACAGGTCGTTTTCTCCAATGGAGAAGACGAACAGACGGTCGTCTTCGACCAGTCCGGTAGCCTTCTCAATTGGAGAAGACGATCAATCTGGTCGTCGAGCAGATGTTGTATTCTCCATTGGAGAAGAAAACCGGGCGTCGGTAGCATGACGTTCGATGACTGCCGAAATGTTGGAAAGTAATTTAATGACCAGTTGTTTCAGGTGAACAATCAGTCATTTGGGTTTAATGTAACAAAATGACAAGCTTGAGTGTTTATGAAATATTTTTTAATGTTGCATGACTTAATATACACTTTTGGATAAAATTTTAGCGGCTTTATTGATTTTTTTTTAATTATATTTCAATCTTAACTGTTACACAAATTGTTTGTTGAGGTGAATTTGTATAAATGATAAATGTAAAAAGGAGTGTAGCAAAATCGTAATTGAATCTACGTCTATTGTAATTCGTATCAAAAAAAAAAATTAGTCTATGTTAATTAATACAAAATGTGGATTCATATTCATTATAATTATTCATGCCTACTAGAAGAAACCTTCTCAGAAACTACTTCGTATTCAAAAGTATTCACATATCACTTTGGTTTTAATATTTAATTTAAGTTGCATTTGGAAGTACCGATGAAAGTCAATTTTTTGAATTTATTTTTTTAAAGAACAATATCATTTAGCATAAATATCTTCTAAAATTTTAGATTTTACGCATATTTTCCAGGACTCTTCTCTTGATGTGACTCCTCTCCGGTGTGTCAAATAAGTAAAAGACAACCGCACCAATATGTAATAGAGGGGTTTCATTTTTAATTCCTTCCACTTCAACATTCGATAACATAAATGGCTTTACACCACATTTAGGCAACTAAAATCAACATGCCTTCACCTCTTACTAATTAATTAAATTCAATTATACATATATGAATTATATAGTATGTATACGGAAAACCCTGAGAAAAATATTATATATAATGACATACTTTAATTAATGACATTTTAGGTATTATCATATTTACTTTAATAGGATGGAAAAAAAAAAAAACGTGGGGCACAAAATAGTTCTATTGTGTAATTCATTGCATAATGACATTTTTAGGTATTATCGTATGATTTACTTTAAAGATGGAGAAAAAAAAAAAAAAAAAGGTGGGGCACAAAATAGTTTATTGGTGAGTTCACTTCGATAAGATGTTGTGCCAATCAACCCATGGTGGGTTTGGTAACATCAAAAGATACATGCAAGGGTTATGATATTTGGTTCACATTAAATGACTAGTTGGGTTTGGCACATCAAAAGAACCATGCCAAATGCAAGGGTTACGACATTTGGTTCACAGTAAAATTCTAGTGTACTCATGGGAGTATAACATACACTACAAGAAAAATGCAATAGACAACATTTTAGAAAGATAATAGGTTTTAAATTTTAAAAAGTGTTGCTTTTATGTATAAAAGAAACAGTTTGGTCCAAATCGTTATCTTTGACTCAACACTTTTGTCAAAGACGAACGGTTTTTTACTTAACGTTGTTATAAAGTGTGTTGTCTTGTGCAATTTGAGAAAAGATCAAATATAACGACAACGGTTTTTAATAACCTCTTGTCTGGAATCTATGCGCTTTTTTTTTTTTTAAGAAAACGATTTATTTAACGTTGTCATTGGTTGTGTTGTCTTTAATAGCACTTGAATATCAACACAACACTACAAAAACAACGGTATTGATAAAATTCTGAGAATGATACTGTGTGACTTGTTCAATTTGGAGCCCAGGCTGGGATGTAACATTGTCTAAACTTCTTTGAAAAATGGTCATTGATTAGGCCAGCCTCTTTTGGGTGGGACAGCTCGCCTAGCCTGGAGACTTTATAAACTGCTCCATACCCAAAGGCAAGGATCAAACCCTTGACCTTGGTTGCCTGTATAACTGTATATTATAGAAAATACATAAAAATAAATATTAATACCAGAATGACCTAAATCATTTCAATAATGTACATTATAAAAATACATTAAAAAATATTATACCATAATGACCTAAAGTCATTCCAATAATGAAAGATAATTGAGATTCTAAATAATATTAAAAAAATTAATTAAATGAAAAGAAAAAAAAAACATTAACTAAATTGTATTTTAAAAAATACAAGAAAATGATTTTCTAGGGTTCTTGACTTTATAATCTTTGATGCTCATCTTTGAATACTATATATGTATTTAGTCGGGCAAATTATTTGACCAAAGTTTATGTTAAATTTTATATTATATTTTTTAAACATATTCGTAATATATGTTTAACAATTATGCCAACTCTGATTGGGATAAATTCGAACCTAACACTTTTTTTTTATATAGAAATTAATGAGTAAATTAAGAATAATAAATTATTAATCGAGTATTTCGTTACTAAAATTTATTGTAATGGAATGCAGTGTTATTTAAGGAAATAAAATAATACAATAGAAGGTAAATAAGGAAAATTATAAAAAATACTAAATTAAAATAATATAAAAGGAAAATAACACTTTTTCTCCTGAATTATATGGTTATAGCATATTTTCCCCCTAAATTATTCTTGTAAACACATTAGCCCCCTAAATTATTTTAAAAGTGGCGGTTTCTCCCCTTGATATATTAAATTGACATTTCTACCCTAAAAGTAAACATTTTTATTTATTTTCTTTCCAACAAATTATTGCTTATACGTTAGGGATGATCACGGTTCGATTTGAACTGAACTAGACATTATAGCAATCGAATTGAATGTTTCCGATTATGATTCAGATCCAGAACTCAATATTTGGATTTCAGTTTATTAAAATTATGAATCGATAAAATTGGATCCTGAATCGTGAACCGACATTTCCAGATTCGGTTCGCGATTTTAAACTGCCTTTATTTTAAAAATAGTATAAATTCAACAATAAATGTATTATTTTTTTTTCAGTTCGGAATATGAACCGGCCATTCCGATTCGTGATTTTAATAAACTCTAAATATCAAGTTTCGATTCTAAATTGTACACTACTGGAAAATTATTGAATTTCCGACCATCTGAAAGTGATCTTAAATCAAGTTGAAAGCAAAAAGTGGTCGGAAATAGCAACAAAGATTTTTCCGGATACCAAAAGTGGTCGGAACAAGGCTTTCTACTTGGATTTAAGATAACTTTCAGGTGGTCGGAGATTTCAGAATTTCCAGTAGTGGTAATTGAAATATTTCAGTTTAGTTGCTATAAGTGTCTATTCGGTTTGACCCAAATTGCGGTCATAATTTATTGAAAAAAGAAAAATAAATTAAATATTTATTTTATGGGTAAAAATGTCCATTTAATATTTTAGGGGGGGAGAGGGAATTGTTATTTTCCCTAATATGAACTATTCATTTCAACAAATAATTATGCCAACTTTTTTTTTTCTTTTCCGGTTAATGACTTAACTTTATTAGCTCTTATTATATTTGGAGATTTTTTTATTAATGGCTTAATTTTATTAGATATTATTAGATTTGTAGATTTATAGATATTAGAAGTGAGAAAAATAAAATTCTTAAAGAAGCAACGTTATTAATTTGTGCTGAATGTGGATCGAACTTGAGACCTACAGACTTTTGGTCTGACGCTCTCCCAACTGATATATCCGCGCTTGTTGGTGTATTGTTCTTCAATAATTATATTAGGTCTTGATCTTATTGCAGATATTTACATTAATTCCAACTATTTCAGTTATATGTAGTAAATTAATTATAATAGATGCTAAATTTTGTTGAACTCACCCCCATTATTACAAAATTGGAAATATAAGTAGTACTTTCCAGTTTCCACTACACCTTCAAGATGAAGGTGTCTTAAAAGGAGAAAGGGAGAACTTTCCGAGACACCAATTACAAAGAGGTGCCTCGGTAATATTATTATTATAATAATAAAATGAATATCGGCAACACCCGCTTAGACCGGCGCCACGGATATAATATTATTATTATAATAATATTGGAATTCGAGGCATCCGCTTATACTGGAGCCCCGGATTCCCACTCAAAATTTACTAGGGTATGGTATATCTAGATCTGAGATTTGAGATATGATGAGTAAAAAAAAAAATTCCCACTATCTAAAATTAAAAAACTCTCGGATTCCCTGATTCCCACTCCGTCCGATGCCCTCCGTCCGGCTCGCCACATCGCCGCTCGCCTCCCTCTGCAGACAGACGCAACGGCCAAACGACTCCTCGCTCGCCATCGCAGTTCGCCACAGCAGCCTTCGCCGCCTCACCGCTTCGCTGCCTAGACGCCTCACTGCTTCGCCGCTCGCCGCCAACCGCCACAACAGCGTCGACGGTAAGTACGGCCTATTTTTTATTTTGAATTTATTTTGAATTTTAATTATTTGATTTTTCTCCTATCTATTTTGAATATTATTGTATGTGATTGTGTGCTATATATGATATTTTAAGAAATTTCTTTTGAATTTTTGTTGATTTATTTTGAATATTAGTGTTAATTTAAATTTCTGCAACATGTGTGTTTTAATTTTATAATTTTCAAAGATTAATTTGACAGTTTTAGTAGTGTGTAATGAGAGACTAGGATGGGAAGTGTAAGCGGATTTGGAATTATCATTTTCCTAGGGTTGCAGAACAAGAGCGGAATTAGTGATGGGTATACAATTAACAACTCAATTGTGAAGTGTAATTGTTTGAGGTTGAGGCATGTTTCAGATTGTGCAATTGTTTTGCGCTAATTCAAAGATAGAACTTAGTAAGGTGGGGAAGGAAGACTTTCTTTCATGGTTAGAGATCTGTATGATTGATATAGATTTTGCATGTTACAGCCATGATGACATTGTTGGGATTTTAACAAATATCTTGATGTCCTCAGGATATGGCCAGTTCCCAACTGAAGCTCCACAGATCAGATATCACACTGTCGTGTAATCCAGGTTATCCTGCTCTTACACTTTTAAAATCTCATCTTTTTAGTGATCATAGTTATTAGTGTTTTTTTTCCTGGCACAGTTGTGGCTCCTATGTGTAACTGAAATTGCTTTTATGGAATACACAACTGTTTCTTCATTCAATCAGTCACCATCATATCAATCAGGGTGGATCCGGTTCCTTGCAAGAATGTTCTTGTCTTTGAATCACGATACCGTGAGGACTATTTTATAAGATGTAATACTGTATCTATATTGTATGGGTAAATTATTGCCGAAGGAAGAGGGAATTTCATTTGGTATGTTGTAGCAATGTGAATTTTGTGTAATTAACTAAGTTGTGTTTTCAAACAGATGAAGTTATTTTTCACCTTTTATTATTCAATCTTATTATATCTGACTGTTTACAAAAAAGGGTACTTCTTTTACATAAATAATAGATTGCAGTGAATTTTGTAACTTTTTTTTTTTTTTTTTGTAGTTATTGTGACCTCATTATCTTCTTCAGGGCCACACAGAATATATTAAACCTAAGTTGCCGAATTCCCAGACATATCCTCAAAAGGTTATGCCTTCCCTAAGAGACTGTATGTTTAAATACTTATTTTGTAAATGGAATTGTCAGAATTTGTTTTCAGATTGCTTTTCTTTCTCATATAACATTTTGTTGAAACTTTAAAAAACTTTTTTTATATAATAAGGTAATTACTTATTAATTTCACAAAACATAACCTAAACATATTGTCGGCGGTATCTTTTACATCTGAGCTGTGGGAGAACTTATGCACAGGCTAAACTATCTGTCATAGTATTGTTCCTCAAGGCACGCAGGCGATAAATAGAACTAATCATACTTAGGTCACTGGTCCGACTAGGGGGCTATGTGTTGTAAGAAATATACTTTTAGCGTGTTGTGTTAACCCGCTCCAACGCGTATTAATACAATATAGGTATTTATTTTAAATATATATAAGGGAAAACCATTTTGGATAAGCGGAATTACGATCATTATACTTATTGAAACTCTAATTTAAGAACCGAGGAATACGACTCAAACAAGCAAGGGTAGCGCATTATAGACTTTATTCACGCAATATAAAGTATAGCATGCACTTCCTAGTCACAGATTTTTTTACATTTCAATCTTATATAGTATCATTCATTTTTATCGTAAACTTTTTTTTAGGTGGTGCCGCAGGCCAATCGCAGACCCATACATGAGGGTCAGCGTCATATAGCTCGGGACACGGGGCGCGGAAGCACCCTGCCTTGTACCGCCGTACCAAGGGGATTGTCGCAACACAATCGATGAACCGACTCATTTATATCGTTTGACTCGCAACCCAAAATCGGATTGACCGACTCATCCGAAATAGTGTGTATTTCCTGATCGCAACCAGAATAATGGCCACAACCATATTTATATATATATTATTATTATATATATTATATAATTTACACTTGTAACGATGCAACCGTCCGGGCGTTAACAGCAAATGGTTTCTCAACCCAATTCCAACTGGTTCCTTGTATAGACCAATTGGATTCGCAACCAAATTTTGGGTGTGAAGCACATAAACAATAGCCACAGTACATGGCAACCCACATTAAACACTATGGAGGGGGAAACATACATATTAAATCCTTATGCCGTGGGTCAACCCACAATTACTAGGAGCATACGCCTTATGGGGTTCATGACATCTTTACTCTTAGCCAACGGGATACCAATTTCGACTAGCTTCATGCAATACCACAAGACTCTTATTATCCTACACGAACAAGTCCCGCAAATATCAAAACTAGACTCGAGGCAACGATAACGTGGTCCAATGGGAACACACGGGACACGGGGAAACCCACATTTCAAACGGGAACAAACCACCATTAATCCACACTGGAAATACAGGGAGTGGCAAGTACGACGGGTGGAGGGCCACCTGGCCGCTGCCGTGCCGGCGGCGCAACACAAAGCAACGGGTTGGCCCGGCGGGCAGCCTGACCCGTCCGGTGGCCTCATTGGGGCAGCGGGGTAGGTGGCGGGTACCCTTGCCCCACCTACCCGCCACTGACTCTTAAGTAAATAATTTGGTCCCGGGATCCCTCGTGGAACACGAAACCAACATGTCCAGACACATTTAAACACAAATGATGACACCATGTAATCATAAATTGGATTAAAAACCAAGAATCACATTAAATACACCCTAACACGACTCCTAAAGATGCCAAGACTCAATACCCGAACATGCAAAAATCCCACCCAAATATACCAAGAATAACACAATACGAAATCCACGTTTTAACCCTAGGGCTCTAGTCATAATTAAAGCACAAGATCCTTTATATAATTTATCTTGGAATCAAAAACATCAAGATTTATCACATAAGATCAAGATCAA
>VALG01005828.1:0-2500 GCA_009835305.1 Ipomoea purpurea
ACTATGTTCTCCATCTTTGCTTATGCATGTTTTGGTCTACATCTATCCATTCAGATTTTATGTTTCGTCTTTGGATTGCGCTTGATTAGTAATGAAGGTCACTTCGCCCAACAAGTGTGCCGCAAAATCTGTCAACCACATTATCAACAATTCCTTTTCATTATCACTTCCACAATCATTTCCACTTGAAAGGATAGGAAGTTTTGATGATCATTTTCCCCACTAGTACCATTATTAATTTCTATACCATAATTGCAATACCCTTCATTAAATTATTTGGCCATGGAATGTTTGTTTTGGCATGATTGAATCCACAAGGGAACAAACATTACCAAGAGCTTGGAAAATGTGCAGATCCATCTTTTAAAATATAATATTGCACGGATCCTTTCATAGGAAAAAATTCTCATACAATACAAATATTCATCGATCGGAGTATTATACGCAAATTTGGTTAGAGGAAATCCAATAACACGTGAGAATATTTCCATAAAAAAAATAAATTTCTCTGAATTTTTGTAATTTTTTTCCTTCTCTCCGTTTTTTTTTTAGATCTTTTTTTCTTTTTAATTTTCAAGATGCTTATAAAAGAATGAAATAAAAACAAGAAATAAAATAAATAACAAAAAGAATAGGAGATACTCTACCAATGAAGAATCAATCAAAGTCACCAATTGTTAATTATGCACCCACCAATCCTCTCAATGAAAAGCACCAATGTTTACGTACTGAAACAGTACGCAACTGAAGAAACCTTTCAGCAGGCTTCTGGCTCCAATCCGTATTGCGATTATGATAAACTAAAAAAAACAATATAACTTAAAGAAAATGATGAAGAACTCTCAATAAAAAGACTGGAATGAACAATATATTTCTCTCTCTTCCATCTTCATATAACAAGATCTATTTATACTAATTACTAATACTATAATAAGAATTATTCTCTATTCAAAATATTATATACTAAACTATTAAGTTATATGAGTTTGAAGTATATTTGATTTAACGTAATTTTCTCCATATACTAATCTCCACTTAATTATATTAAGAATAATTTGTAATACTTACCCTATTATTATACTTCATCATTATATAGTTCTAGAGTGATCATTATTATATACCCTTAGCATTTCATTATCTTGATTAAAGGTCATGTGTCGCGCATATAGGCTAAAACGTATTACTAACGGACCATCTAGCGCAGTGTCCAATAATGTTATGTGAACATATCGATCATGGTTATGTTTACGCACCTACCCATCATCATCACCTGCCAAGTTTCTGACATTCATCAAACTGTCTTTCGTTTAAAGATAGTAAGACATTTAGATTGAATATGTCATAGCATCACATTCAAGACCTAGGCTTCTCTGCTGAGATTCTTTCCAAAAGTAGATGAGGAATTCTTAGATAATATGTACGTATCCTTCACATTCACGACACTAGGCTTCTCTGTTGAGATTCTTTCCAGAAGTAGATGAGGAATTTGTAGATTGTCCAGTATGAGAAGATTGACTAGATTTAGACCCAAATGAATTTCCTTTTGATGTTGACTTTGTACATTGTGTAGAAATCAATTTTCTTTGACTTCTACCAAATTTTCCTTATCCACGAAGATTAAAACCCTTCAGAATCTGAATTTCGATCGGTACTCGGTAAGGAGAAGCCAAGTTCGGTTCGGTTAAAAACCGACCGACAAATCAATCGGTTTTTTTTAATAAATATATGTAATGTATTAAATCTCTACGGTGAGGTTTGAACCTTTGACCATTAAGTTAGTAATCAAAAACTCTACCATTAAGCTATAACCACACTTGTGTTAATATTTACATTTGTATATTAATAAATGTATACATTGTTTATTAAATGTTGTACACTTCAATTATAATGGACCAAAATTGTCCCTACTACATTCTTGTTAGACTAAAATACTCTTATACATTTATAACACCATTACTATTTAATTCTAAAACTTTCATAATTCTATCATTATTATCATACACCTATATCTAATTATCTATGATATCTTTTTCCTAATCTTTAATTATCGTTTTATTAAAATCATTATATAATTACTTTAATGTTGATAATAATAGAGTCGGCAAATTATTCCATGGACCATGGTCCACACAATTGTGTGGGCGTACCATGAATATCAGGTACATTTTTAATATATTAAAAGTAAATTATTTTTGTACTAAAAGTACATTATTTTTGTACTGAAGGTACATTATATAAAATATTGTACTCTTAGTATATTAAAAATTTACTTTCAAAAAATGTATCTTACCTACATAAATAATGTACTTTTTATTTATGGTCCTTGCAATAATGATTGAATAGAATCCATAGTTACTAAAAAATGAAGAAATATGGACAAAAGTCTAGGGTATTAACCTAAATTGAGTTAAAAATTTAAAGATATTTAGATTAAAATAAATAAGTAAAATCCTACTCTGTAGTTTGACAAGGAAAAATAGTAGTCTTTTTCACAGTCAAA
>VALG01005828.1:7500-13674 GCA_009835305.1 Ipomoea purpurea
TATGTACGGCAACCGTTAATAGATGTAATGGTAGCGTTTCTTTACTTGAAGAACGCGCGTTCTTTTGGACCCATGGTCCACGTATAATGACTGTACTACTCTGTCCACTTCATATTTCTTCCATGGTTAATGAAATATATAATATTGTTAGCTGAAGGTCTTGTCCACATATAAATTTTGAAAAATTTAGTCTTCATTATTTCAAGCGTTAGCAATTTAGACTCTCTTTAAATTTCACTTTACAACATTTAAGAAGCAGACTTAATATAGAGAATCACACCAACTAAAGATAACTTGCAACAAATTGCTCATATGACTCTCAGGAGGTATAAAAGATAATATAGTGTTCAACAGTATGATCAATAGAAACCACGAGAATACACAATAGCAAGATGAGAATCCAAGTTAAAATACAAATTTAAATATATTGAAATCAAACATTATACATAATTAAAGATAATATATATAAAGAAAATGATAGAAAAGGGAGATACATAAATTTGTCTAAATAAAAAAATACATTCTTGATAGAATTTCGAATTCCTAATAAAATAGATTTGAATAGGTAATCTAATGTGTTAAACACGCGCCTTATTTTACATAATAAAAAATCATCAGGCCTATCCATATTATTTCCTCAGATTTTTCCCCATGCCTCTATCTATCCACTTAGCATTCAAAAGTACTCTATTTCTCATAAATACAGATCGTCACTAAAAAATCACTTGATTCATTATCATCTGAGGAAATTACGAAATATTCTCCAAATGAGCCGTAAAAAAATGAGGATATAATCATCATCCAGCATGGCAGTACAGCATTAATTATAAAAGAAGGAAGATAATAGGAGTTTAAATACATAGGCAGGAAAAAAAATCTAAAAGGAGTTCCATTTCTACGCCGCCAAGACTCTGTCGAAAAGCAGATAGGAAGAAAATGCGAATGCCAGCACCAGACATCGCACGACAGAAACTATAGTTGCAGAAAAAAGTAAGAGGAGAAGGCCAGCGCACGAAAAGCATATCTCAGTATCAAAACGGAAGGGAGAAAAATACAAAGAAACAGATACAGCTGCGAAAAATCACATCATTATTAATACCAAGACAACACACCACACACACAACCCTCCCGGTCCAAAAGCCAAAATTCTTACAAAAAAGAAGCTGTGAAGCTAGATTCAACATGATCGGCTTTGGATTAGTACTCTAAGAACAAATTATCAGATATAATACATATTATCATATTAGCATACTTTATGCTTTTTACAACTATAAATAGATAAAAAAATGCCATCTAATTATAATAAATCATCACTTGTAAAAGTTAATACAAAATTATTTCTACTTAAATGGTAATCAAGAGCACAAAAGCAAAATGTCTTAGTTTTATATATATATACATATCCCATAGACTAAACAATAAATTTACCACCCAAAAATATGAAAACCTGATATCCCCATAATTAAAATCAAAATTAACTAGCATCCCTGCAAATTATCATCAATTATAACTTACCTTCCTCACAACTTTAGGTTTGGAAGACTCAAAATCCTAAGCCTCTTTAAAATTGGCTTATAATTTAATTAGAGCTACATTGATGGAAAGTACTTGTGCGCCCGCATCCAAGTTTATCCCGATGTGCGAAAACGGTAACAAAATCCTAGCTACACAAGCTGGACCGTCAAGACCAGATTATCATCAACACTCCTTGGAAGCTATTCTGACCCTATTCAGCCACTCATTTTTAAGCTGAAACATCCTGGCAGGACTTGGGAATCTTTAATGGCGAGCTTTGCAAACACCTCACCGTGGGCGCATCTGTCTCACTTAAGTCCAAGTTAGCACGCAATCGAGATAAGTCGGTCCATTGTGGATTATCTCAACGACATGAAGGCCATTGCCGATGATCTTGCTATCGCACAGTGCCCGGTGTCTGATGAAGATCTTACGGTTGTCACATCCTTACTCAGGTTGGTGAGGAATACAATTCCGTTGTGTCAGCTATACGTGTCCGAGAGTCCCCGTTGTCTCTCTTTGACTCTCTGAGATCCTCACGGATCATGAGCGTTTGTTAAAAGAAGCAGATGATGCCAGGCAAAGTATCATTGCACTGCGAATGTTACTCAACGGTCCTCCAACAACGGACGATCGTCTCAAGGTAATTCTTATATGAATCATCGCAATCGTAGTCAGTCTGCAAATATGGTGGTCCGGATGAGATAGTCAGCGAATATGGTAAGTGCCTTCCTATAACTCATATTGGTCATACTACCCTCTCACACCATCCCGACCTCTTTCCCTTACTAATGTTCTATGTGTTCCTAAGTTATATAGGATTTAGTGTCAATTTCTCAACTATGCTACACTAACTCGGTTTCAATTGAATTCTTTTCTAATTTCTTTCTCGTGAAGGAATTGGTCAAACGGGGGCAACCACTGATGCGGGGGAGACCGTTAATGGTGTCTACTACGTCCTACCTCACTTCTGCCTCAAGCCAATGCAACCAGTTTGTGTCCTGTGCCTGATTGACATCATCGTCTAGGACATCACTAAAATAAAGTAATTGGTCGTATTTTAAGTCATTGCACCAATGTTTCCAACCTTTCATTAAGTCGATTTCTTGTATTTCTTTCAACACTAATAAGAGTCACAAGTTACATTTTGCAGAAAATTCTATGGTAAGTTCCAGACCTCTAGAATTAATTTATACGGATGTTTGGAGCTCACCTCAAAAATCAATTGATGGTTATGCTTACTATGTTATTTTTGTGGACCATCATACAAAATATACGTGGTTATACCCACTCAAAAGAAACCAGATGTGGCTCATATTTTTCCAATATACAAACGGCTAGTTGAAAATTATTTCAAACAAAAATTTGTTTCAGTTTTTTCAGATAATGGCGGTGAATTCATTAAACTTGTCCAATATTTAATAGTGAAGGGATTTCTCACTTCACCACTCCCCCCTCATACTCCCAAACATAATGGTACAGCTGAACGCCGCGACCGCATAGTTGAGACTGGTATGTCATTGTTACATTCTGCTTCTTTACCTTTGTCTTTTTGGTCTCATGCGTTCCAAACTGCAGTGTACCTCATAAATCGGTTGCCCACACATGTCTTGGATAATCAGTCTCCCTTTTTCCGTTTTATATAAATCTCAACCCAATTATGCTAAGCTTCAGCCCTTTGGGTGTTTATGTTTTCCCTGGTTAAAGCCATACCGCTCTCATAAACTTGAGCCTAAATCTTCCTCTTGTATTTTTTTGGGATACTCAAATTCACAGTCTGCTTATAAATGTTATGAACCCAAAACAAAGAGGGCATTTCTCTCCAGACACGTCAAATTTGTATCAACCCAATTTCCCTACAAAACCCTAACTATAAATAACTCTGTTCATCCATCTCCTCCCCATACAAATAATATTTCCGATTGCTACTCTACCTATACAGCCACGTGTTCCCCATATGGAAGATTTGCCTTCACCCGAGTCATGTCTTCCTCAAGCAGCTAGACCACCATAGTCGCCGGTAGCTTCTCCTACGCCGGCAATTGGGTGTTCCAGCCAGACTCGTCCGACCAGCAGCCTCCTCAGCCACTCTCTCATCAGGTTTCATCCTTCATAGCAGTCCCTGTTGCGTCCTCAAGGTCAGGTCCTACGTCATTTCCGCCATCGTCAACTCCACCTACTTCGTCCCTCCACCAGTTCAGTCTCCTCCACCAGCGCTGTCCCCTCCATCAGCATCGTCCTCTCCCCTTGCGTCGTCTTCGCCGGCCGTCACTCCAGTTCAGGTACCTGTTTCTCGACTCGTTAGAAACCGCAAGCCTAATCCTAAATTTTTGGTCCGTCGTTTGTTAATACAGTCTCAGTACATCCCTACCTCCTTGTCTTGAGCCTAACACTGTTACCCAGGCGTTGAAATATCCTTTGTGGCGTAAGGCGATGGATGCCGATTATGAGGCATTGCTCCCGAATGGTACTTGGGATTTGGTACCACGGCAATCCAGACCGGTGGTTGGGTGTAAATGGGTGTTCAGAGTTAAACGTAGGCCAGATGGTTCTGTTGACAGGTATAAAGCACGACTTGTAGCGAAAAGGTATTTACAGCAGGCTGGTCGGGATTTTTTTGAAACGTATAGTCCCGTGATGAAGCTTGTTACTATACGTGTGGTTATTTCTATTGCTTTGCATAATAACTGGCTCCTACGACAATTAGATATTAATAATGCTTTTTTAAATGGGACATTGATTGAAACTGTTTTTATGGACCAACCGCCGGGTTACGTTAATGTTGATTCCCTTCGCATGTTTGTCAGCTGAAAAAGGCACTGTATGGCCTTAACAGGCACCACGAGCCTGGTACTTTGAGCTTAGTCGTTTTTTGTTGCGCTATGGTTTTTTCAAGTCACAGGCAGATGCGTCATTATTTGTTTACTCAGATAGTGGTGTCCTTATGTATTTTTTGATGTATGTCGATGACACCATGCTTACTGGGATAACTGTGTGTATTAAGCATTGTGTGCGAGCGTTGCCTAATGCTTTCGCGTTAAAAGATTTGGATCCCTTACATCATTTTCTAGGTATGGATGTAATTTCAACTGTGTCAGGTGTGTTTTTGTCCCATCACATATATCTATGACATTTTGATCAAGTTTCACATGTATGGAGCGAGCGGTCTCCACGCCTATGAGTTCTTCAGAAGTTCTGCCTCTCCGGGACCCTTCTACCGTTGTTGATCCTATAGGTTTTTGCAAACTTATTGGCATGTTGCAATATTTAAGCATTACTCGTCCAGATGTCTCGTTCGCCGTGAACTATTTGTCGCAGTTTATGCATACCCATCTGCAGCCCATTGGTCTGCCGCGAAGCGTGTTCTACGCTACCCTCAAGGGTACGTTGTTTCATGGATTACTACTCAAAGGTAAAACTACTCTTCAGCTCACCGTCTTTTTGGATTCTGATTGGAGTGGTTCTAATACCTTGGCCGTTCTACCACGCATATGTTTTGTATCTTGGGGTAACATTGGAGTGGTAACATTGTTTTGTATCCCGGGTTCGTCGTGGGCGACGAGGCGGCCCTGGGGCGGTGGCGCGGCGGCGTGGTGTTGTCACGAGGGGGAACGACGGCGGCTGGCTCCGATGCTGGTCCGGCGAGGTGGGGCAGCAGCAGTCTTCGAGTGGTGCCGGATGGTGGTGGCAGCGGGCTAGAGCTGGGCGTCTACCGGGTGGAGTGGCCGGTTTCGGGTGGTGGTGCGGCGTCGCGGGCTGGCGGTCGTTCGTGGGCCGACGATGGCGTTTGGTTGGGCGGTGTCGCGTGGTTGCGGCGCTTCTACGGTGGACGACCGGTGAAGGTTAGGAGGGGCGTGAGAGAGAGAGGGAAGAGGGGGTTTGGGTGATTTGGGGAAGAAGGAGAAGGGTTTATGATTTGGGGATTTTATGGGTTTTAGGGATTTGGAGGGGTTTATCAAGGGAGTGTTCCCTTGTGGTTTCAAGAAACACTTGTGGCTTGGTGGTAGGACTTGGACTTGTAAATAGGAGTTTAGGGTTCAATTCCTAATGGTGACATTAGGCATTTCTTGATGGTATGGTATTTGTCCTTTTTCTTTTTCGTCCTTTAGTGGGGAAAGGGTTGGGTTGATGGCATAACTTGTGTTTTACCTTCGTAGCGGAATTGGAATTTGATCAACAAAACTTTATCTTTATTCATAATAATTCCGAAATAGCTAAGCTAAGTAAGTGGTCTTTATGACAAAAAGAGGGGGGTGGTTACAAGGGGTGTGACTGTTTACATCCCAGACAGAATTCGTTTTCTGGATTTCTTCTGTGGGATCCGCATGGTCCTCGTCTTCCGGGACTGGGTTTCCATCTTCCGGGTCCTCTCGCTTACAGGTTGGCTTGAGTGTGGCTCATAACGAATACCTTCTGGGAGCGCCGTAATTCCTTGATGGCGTGCCTCCGTGTTTATTCACGGCGGCTGGGGCGTGGTCTTTGGGGTCGAGTGACTGGAAGGCCATGTGTCCCTCCTCTCCGCAGTTGGAAGCACCGCCAGGGTTGCCCATGCAATCCTTACTCTGTGGCTTTTGTTGCACTTCGGGCAAGGGAAGCTTCTCGGATTAGCTTCGTTGTTTCCCGGGGGCGGTCTTTGATTGGTCGGGTTGTTCGACCTCT
>VALG01005835.1:0-13547 GCA_009835305.1 Ipomoea purpurea
GGCCTTTCAGTTTAGAGCTTGATACTTGTACAGTGTTGGTCTCTAATGTTTTTGGAGTCTAATATTCTCATTATTTGAGCTCTTGAACGTTTCTCTTCTATCTTTTCATCTTTGCTAGAACTGATTTTCCTTCCATGAGTTTTTTTTTTTTTGTTTTTTTTTTTTTTTTTTTTTTTTTTTTTGTTCCTCCTAGATTTACTTGATGATTTGTTCCCAATTTGTCATGATAGTTGAGTAGTAGTGCATTCTAGTAATTCTCTGTATACGTTGTGTTGTTATTGTGATTTGCGTGAAGGCTATCGAAATTTGGTGTTGGTGTCTTCTTCACGTGTCTGAGTCATCACTAATGTTTCTGTACGTCTTGTTTCTTCTCTTTAAGGTTATGTAGAGCATTGTGACTGGTTGTGTCTAAACTGTGTGCACTCATAACATTCTGTATTGACCTTTTTCTGTATTTGAACATGTCTCTCTGTATTTGAAGTAAGATTGTTAGTTGTCAGTTGGGAAGCCCCTTGATTTGATTGAAACACTTTTTGTTTCTAAAAATTGTGATATTTTTTGAGACTCTGTTGAAATTGTTTGTTATTGAGAGCAATTGATTGTAGGTCATGTGGTTTGAGTACAATTTCTGGACTTTCTTCTGCTTTTGAGTGTATAAGCAATTTTCCTTTGTCATATTGTTCCTTTTTTTGCAGGTATCTCAAGCTGCATATTGTTTAAATTTTCCATTAGATCACTGAGTTTGCTAGTGTTTTAGATCTTTGATTTCTTGGATGACTAGGTAACTCTTTATCGTAAATCTCTCAGGTGAGGGAAACGTAAGACTTTTGTGGACGAGCCTTAGTTTTAGGAATATGGTTTCGCCTAGTTACACGCATCTCCAAGAGATGCTTAAACTCTGCTAATTTGTGGTGATATTGTTATTCTTCTTCCATTTTTAAGTTTTCAAACTCTGTTTGTATCACCTGTAATTGGATTGTCTTACAAACATGTTCCCTTCATGATGATCACATAATATACTCCACGCAGTTTTGGCTTGCGAGTGGTGGCAATCAGTTTGAAGGTATCTTCACTCACAGCTCCATAAGATTGCATTCATTGCCTTTGAGTTGAAGTTATATTCTGTTTTTTCTTAATCACTCCAGTCAATTTTAGGTTTTCTATTTCCTTTATCATCAACAAGAGTTTTCTATTCGGTTTATATAGCATCCAGACACCTTCTCCTTGTGCAGAATATATCTGCATTCTGGCTTTCCGAGTAGGAAAATTTTGTGCCAATCAGGGCTGGTGGCCTTGTTGTTTGATAGTCCTTCTCTGGGAATTCCATTAGGATCATGCTAGTAACTTAAGCAGTTTGGCTCTGGATACCAATTCAAAATTTGAAAGCGCAACACCGAACTGAAGTTGTAACACAAACAATCTGTAACGCAGTTCGGGCAAACAACCCTAATCTGTGAGGCACTTCTCAATTTGAGAATTTGCCTAAATCCACTAAAAGCTTAATATTTAAAGTACACTGTTTGGAACCGGAGATTACACAATAGTATGATCTTTCCTATCGGACTATTGCGACCTAAACACATGTACTACTTTTCTAGGGAATTTGGGTATCTCTTCTCAATGACTCTCGTACCTCACAATTAGATCTTGAAAGCTTGAGTTCTACAAAAAAGGACAATCCCTATTTATAGTAGCTTACTCCTAACAGACTCGTGAATAACAAAGTTATTCCTAATCAAGCTAGAACTAGAAAATCTTTAATAAAAATTCCTCTTAGAACTCGTATTCTTCAATATTTATTCCTCTTAAGACTAGTATTCATTTATAGAACTGGAATTCTTTTTGCACATAACTTTGACAAAACACTTTGAGTCAACATAGCCTGCCATGTTTTCCTTTTTGCAAGGCTTCTACGAAGATAGAAATACCAAGACATCAGATTTCACTAGAAAGGATGCCAAAGCCATGTAAAGTAGATGTATATAAAAGTATAAAACACACACTCTCTTATTTTTCAAGTTGTTAGCTGTTTTGTTAATTGAAATAAATATACATTATATAAACATTTCAATTTCATATTAACACTTTAAATACTAACATTATAATTTCATCAAAATCAAAATAATTACCAAATTATTTAAAAAATAATTATTTAGCAAAATCGTGACAAAATGTGATTTTTGAGATGAAATATTCATTATTATTATTTCGATGAAATTGGTAACGGAAAGATTTATGTCACCCAGAACAAGACATAATTTGCGATGGAAGACAAAATTTGCAACAAAAATTTAGTGACGGAATCATGACGACAATTATTTCTGTCGTTAAATTTCACAATAGAAATATGCGGCAGAATATGAGTTTTACGACGGAATATTTTTTAATACAATGGTGACGGAAAGAAACGTTTCGGTTGCCAAAACCACAACAGACTCGCAATAGAATGATTTTTGTAGCCTACTTCACAACAGAAATTTCTGTTGCCATTTTCCGTCGCCACCACTCGCGACATATTATTTTCGTCATGAAATTAATGAAATACAACAAACCTGGAAGCTACAAAATGAATTTTGTTGCGAAAATGCAAAATTCCATTGCAAAACGCGATTTGCAACGGAATTTCACATTTTTGCGACAGAATTTTTCCGTCACAAATCGCAATTTTTCTTGAAGTGTAAAAGTGGCAGAAGTACTAAATTCCGGGAGGATGCTTGGATCCAAAACAAACTTCTTACGGATTATATATCTGAGCAGAGTCACTATAGCAGTAATGACAAGCACACTACAAGAAACTTCATATTTAGTGATAACAGAAGTTGTCACGAAAACTATCAATTTTGGTCAATGTTGAAATTAGTGACCAATTTTTGAAGTCGGCACTTGTGGTCACTATATCCTCCGTCACTGTTGTAGTAGTGACGACTTTTGAAAAGTTGTCACAATTACTCAAGACTTTGTGACAATGTTTACGTACACTATAAATAGTATTTGAGTGATAACAGTAGTGGTAACAATTAATGTACAATTTGTGAGCAAATATGTTATTATAAAAAATTGATCTAGTGACAACTAAAATCGTTGTAATTAATTATTTTATTGTGACAACACTTTAGTCACAATAGTTGTACTTAGTTGTGAGAATTGTTCTTGACGCAAAAATGATTATCAATGACCTAAAAAATGGTTACAAATAATTATTTTGTTGTGACAACAAACATGGTAACAAATGTTATATTTATTTGTGACATAATGTGATATTTATTTGCCTAAAATGTCCTTAATACTTAATTAAATAAAAGGCAGAAGTGTCAAATAGGCTGATCTACTTCTGCGAAGTGCTCAATTCCCACCACGAACTAAATTAAGTGTCAAATAGGTCCATCTAACAGCTAAATTTGTTAGATTGACTTTTTTTACAGGTTGCTAACAAAGTTCCTATGCAATAGTACCTTCTCAGCTAAAAATAGTAGTACCTTCTCAGCTCATCGCCGAGCGCAGCTCCAATCTCGTCGTCATCAATCTAGGTCCTTTCTAAACCCTAAAAATTTCACATACACAAAAAATTATCTTGTTTTTTTTTTTAATATAAAGTACAACTTAGTCGCCCTAGTTCAATGTATTAATTATGTGCAATTGCGATTGTAATATCTAGGCTATGCAAATATTGGAATAAGACAAGCTCAACAGGACAGTCCACTGAACATTCCTCATTGCATTGCTCGTTGAACCAACAAGTGCCTAAAAGAAATGTCCAGGATCAAGTCAATCTATATTTTGGAAAAAAAAAATTGATTTTTTGAAGTTTCATTTGTTAAAAGAAAAAGGAAAAATTTACTAACTATGCCATTTTGAATAGGCAACCTGTAAAAAAAAGTCAATCGAACAAATTTAGCTGGTAGACGGACGTATTTGACACTTAATTTAGTTGGTGGTGGGAATTGAGCACTGTGCAAGAGTAGATGGACCTATTTGACATTTCTGCCTAATTAAAAAAATCATTGTTAAATTGATTAATGATGAAGCCTGAGGCTTCTATTTTCCTGCCCATCCGATCACATCGGATGGGTAGGGATGCATAAGTGGCATTGAGCTCCCCTTTTAATGAGAGAGCTCAACGCCCTCTACTTAATATTATTCGATGTGGGATCAAATTTGATCCCACATTGATACTACTAATAACGTGGACTAGTAGCTAAACCGATTTCCCTAGCTCAGTGTCCGACTAAGTGGTGGTCAAGAACCATTGAGTAGGTGCTAGTCCTAGAAGCGATCAAAAGTCCCCCTTGCCTTAATAAATGCGGGTATTTATAGGCAAAACGGAGGGGTGTACGGCCCGGGCAACATGCATGGTGAGCACGTGGCAAATACGTGTCTACAGCTAAACACTAAGACTCTGGCGACGCATGCCATTGACACGTAGGATCTCGCAGGGCTAGGGTGCATGGAGGTCGGAAAAAACATCGGTTGGGAAGAACACGTGGCCAGGTAAGCCGGTCGGAACCGATCCGACTAGGTAGAGGATCGATAAGCGGTTCGTGACGACGAGTGCATAACCTATCAAGAGCCCCCCCCCCTCGCCTGCCCGGGTCTATATCGAGAGGGTCATGGAGAAATGGCCCGGGCTGGAGTTTATAAACGCCCTGGACGTTACGGGCTTCGGCGGATACATGTCGCGCCCTGACCGCCTTGGGATTCGGATCGGGCATCTCGAAAAGACGAGGTGTTTTCCCGCCAAATTTTTTGCTATAAATAGGGTCATTACGAAGGCCTTCACTACGCTTTTTCTACTGTAAAAATCAATCAGACACTCCCGAGCCATTATTACGCAAGCTTACTCAATTACCTCCTCAGCTCTTAAGTACCAGCGACCGGTAAGTTTCCTTTTCTTTTGTCTTTTTACATTTCCGCGTACGTTTTTTTAGTTCACTTATTCTAGCTTAGCGCGCGGGTTTTTTAGCCTAGGAACCCCCTCTAAAACATCCTCATATCCTCTATGAAGGGGAAAGATGTCCAGCTCAGACAATCAAAACATCTCTGGGGCCGATTACGACGACGAGGTCGAGATCGACAGCGACCAAATGATGATCGAATAATCCTCAAAGGCAATGGTCGAGACCTCGCAACGTGCCTCAGAGGGCAAGGAGACTAAGACCTCTAGACGAGAAGAAGGGTCCCAGCGCAGCTTGACCAGGACTACCTAACCTGAACGATTGGGAGCACGCTAGACCCTCATTTGTCCCCCAGCTCGGTAGGGGTATTGACTGAACAACCTGCGGGGATTCTCCAACCAGCCCCGAGGAGGGCCCCAAGATGATTTTCCTTAATAGTGAGACGGTTGATCAACAGGAATGCCTGTTGACCTAAAAGGAGGCGACTGAGATATCCGCCCTTTTTGACCGCCGAATAAAGTTTGATACTCGGAGGTCGCTCGTAGGAATAAAGGAACGCCACCAAGGCAAGTGGATTGGGATGAACTTGGATTCTCTGAAAGCCCCGATCACATTCCCCTTCTCAACCCTCCTAACGGCCTTTCAGGGCTACTACCGTGTCCTCCCGAGCCAAATCTGTCCGAACACACATCGCATCATTGCATACTTCCCGCAAATTTGCGCTCAGCATAAGGCCTAGTGCACGAAGGAGCTCTTCAACTACATCTACGTAGTCAAACTGCTCGTTGCGACCTACGGTGGTGGGTTCCTGATGGCCCAATCGCGGGATTATCTTTGCTCAATCCTTAACCTCCCCGAGAATAACAAATGGTGGAAGGACCGAATTTTCTCGGTGGAGTACCCTGGATACTCCCATTCGACCGCACCCGGTCGATGCACTTTAGGGAGAACGTTCAACCGCCATCGACTAGAGCTCTCTGAGAAGCGATGTCGCAGATCTCGAGCGAGTATCACGAATACATGTTCTTCCGCTCAGTAAAGGCCTACTTAGAAACCCGGCTACCCACCCCTCGGTATGACTTGAAGGATAAGTATAACCCTCAGCCGATCGTGGTGACCATCGCGGCAGCCCCTCCTACGACCAGTCCAAGCGCTGAAGGTTCCTCCTCAATTACGAACACCGAACATCTTGACATATTGCTTTTTATTTTTTGTGTAACCATTTTGCTTCTTTTTGCAGAGATGGTGCTCGCGCGAGGTTTTTCAACCACCCCGTCCATGGCCGCTCGTGCTCCTCGTGCTAAGACAACATTGGGCGGGAAAGCCTCCAACGCACTGACCACCTTGGAGCACACCTCCACCGATCTAACCATTCCCATTGCCCTACCCCTTGCGGCCTCATCAACTGTCGCGGGCAGTGCCCCGCCTACCGGTCAAAGCGCTGATCGGCAGACTATCCGAGCGCCTAGCAAGGGGGCATGGAAAAAGCGATCAGCGGCGACGTGGAGGAGATCGCCCCTCTGAAACGGCGCTGGCGCCCCAGCCCCCTGGCCAAGACTCCTCTGATCACTGCCCTATCTAAGGGAGAGCCTCCCTCTTCGCTCTAGGCAAAAATTAATGCGCTCCTCCCGAACGAGGACGACATGGTAGGCAGGACTTCCGATCAGACGACTGAGCGATGGGCTCAGGATTCGATCCAGGTATGCTTCCTTCCTCGAGAAGGGTTTTTATTCAGCTATGGTGCATCTTATTGTGCTCGTTTAACCCTGCCTCTTTGTTTTTTTTTTTCAGCTAACCCGCGTGCTTACAACCATGTATTTCCGAGCCAAGGCGATCGTCGAGACAGAAGCACTAAAAAGACAGTCGCTCGTCAAGAGCAAGAGAACAAAGAGCTGATAGCTCGTGCGAAAGCGGAGGATATGAAGACCCGGCTCGGAAATATGGATGGCTTAGCCACCTTCCTCTGCCGTGACCAAGCGTTGGCGAAGAAATTTTCTGAGCCTTCTTGAAGAAAAAGCTCGGGGAAGACTTGGTTTGGGCTTTTGGCATTTGAGCTTATGCCCCGGGTCAGCGCGACATGCGGAAAGAGGCGAAGACCATTATGGAGGAGGTTTTGGAAGGCAACGACTTGCAAACCGTCCTGGCCAACCTCCCCGATGATGTTCTCGACCAAGGGCTAGCGCCATACTCCGAGCCACCTTCCTCTGATCCAACAACCTTGTCAGAGAAGGCCCTAGAGGCGGAGAGAAAATAGATGCATGAGGTGCGACCTTGGGTGATGATGTATTTTTTTGGGGAAGGGGGGGGTATTTGTTAATATTTTTTGGCCAAACGTTATTTACCTCGGCCCCTTTGTGTCGAGCATTTATCTAATGAAAGATCACTTTTTTCCTTACGCTTTGTTTCAGTCGGCTAGTTCCAATTGCTTAGTTTTCTAGTTTTGCTCTATTCTTTACCTTTTTTTAGCCTTTGAAGACATAACGCTCGTTTAGTTTTCTAAGTTTGTGCTAAGAAGGGTTAGGAATCAAGGAGACACCTCCCCGTCCTATTGTTTCGCTTGCGTTCACTTATGTTTCTGCTTACCCATTTAGACAATAGCGTTTTTTGTTCGTTGCTTTGGTTTGATCGGCACTTGGGAAGGTATAGACCGGGTGGACCTTATTCCTAGCCCCATACTCCCAAAGTCACGGCGGTCATGAACTGTCATGGAGATCGTGAGCTATTGGGAGTGTCCATGGTCTTTAAGGTCCAACCGTTTAGACGACCCAAATGAACCGCTTGAGCGATCTACTTGACTGATATTCTTGCAAAGCGATCGAGCTACTCTATCTGCATAGCCCCCGTGGTCTTGAATCTCATGCGGTGTCTAGAGGAACTTTGTTCTGGCCGACCCAAGAACCAGTTGGAACCTCATCCGGCGCGGCCTTGGGTGATTAAGCTGCACTTGCGAGAACCTCATCCCCCGGAAGGCACAAAACCAATTGGAACCTCGTCCAGTAGGGCCTTCGGCCATCAAAGTTTATGAGGCATTGCGGTCGACGGGCTTGCGCCCTAATCGGTGATGAGGTGACTTTAAGTTTACTCGACATTGTGGTCTTTTCTCGTGCTTGTTCCCTCATCGGCGATGACCGACACTTAAAGTTTACACGACATTGCGGTTGTGTTTCGAGCTTAGGCTCTCACCGGTTATGACTCGGGTGATCTTCGGCTCAATGTAACAGTCGGTAGGCTTCTGTAATCTACTTCCATGCTATAAGGGAAGTGAAAATATTACAATCATTTAACAAAATTTACAAGTGCAACAAGTCGGTACAAGATTACTAGTCACTAATTCCGACCGTTGAGTACAATTGGGCTTTCACCGATCGGGTGACCAGACGCGCATGTCATGATCACTTCCCGAGCGATGTTACATTATCACAAACAACGGGCTACAATTTTACTGGCCACATCATCAGTGGCGAAATACCACCAAGTTTTCCGACTTCTAAGTCCTTTCTATCGGTCTCCCAGTCGTGGCTTCCAACCTGTAAGTGCTTAGTCAAACCACGGCCGAGATGACATACGGACCTTCCCAGTTCTGAAAAAAATTCCTCCTTCAAGTGGTTGAATAGCCTCTCTTCTACGTAGGATATAATCTCCGACCTGAAAGTACCTCGGTCGGACCCGAACATCATGGCTGACCTTGACTTTTTCCTGATATTCAGCTGCTCTCTTCTCCTCAATGCCATCTAAGTCAAGAGTGAGCAGGAGATCGTTCTCCTCCTCATCGTATGCCCTTTCCTGAGAGGTCGGGATCCATACTTCTATGGGAAAACGAGCCTCTGCCCCGTACACAAGTGCGAAGGGTGTTTCCTTGGTAGCCTCTCGAGGCGTCGTTTGGTACGTCCAAAGAATAAATGGCAACTCGTCAGCCCAACTCTGACTGACAGAGTGTAGATTCTTCTTTAACCCATCCAAGATGGTCCGATTAGCATTCTCCACAAGACCATTCCCTTGAGGGTACGCCACGGACGATCGGATAGAGGTGGCCGTAATGGTCGCCAAGAAGTTTAGGAAACACTGCTCTTCGAATTGTCAGCCGTTGTCAGTGACAAGTTGGATCGGGATGCCAAAGCGTGAGACAGCATTACACCACAAGAAACGAGCGCACTGCTGCGAAGTCACAGTCACCAACGGCTCGCCCTCAATCAATTTGGAGAAATAATCGATAACGACTATGATGAAATGTCGCCGACCGGATAATTGAGCGAATGGGCCAATAATCTCCATATCGAGTGAAGGGGATCGTCGTGCTCACCGGTTGGTAAAAGGTCACTGGTCGCCCCAGGATCTTCGCAAACACTTGACAAGTCTCAAAACCCTTCGCAATCGAGCTGGATCGATGGCCAATAATGTCCTATTACAATGATGCGACGAGCTAAGGACCGTCCACCTTATGGGACGAACACAAACCCGAATGCAATTTGATCATGAAGATATTAGCCTCAAAATCAGTTAGACATCTCATCAGAGGGCCTCCATAATATCGGCGATAATTGCGTTACTCGTACAACCGCTCACCGTTAACTCAAAATCACCCAGTACCTGGCCGACCAATAACGATGAGTCAGTCTGCACTCGGACATAATCATCCCCCAAGTCCCTGGCGTGCTACAAACCAGCAATGAAAGCTTCATACTCACCCTCGTTATTGGTTGGGGTGAACTAAATATATTAGCGCATAATACACACTTGAACCCATCTGGGCTGGTGACTACCACTCCGCCTCCTGGATCCTTTCTTCCCCGCTTGATCCATCTGTAGCAATCGCCCACCATGCGGTATCACGGTCTTCGGGATCCTGCGGCTGGGAATCTCGTGCAGTGCATTCGACACAAAATCCGCTAGCACTTGACCCTTAATAGCCGGTTGGGGATTACAATTGATGGCAAATTGAGTGAGCATCATCGCCCACTTAATCAATCGTCCTAATGAAGAGGCCCGTCTGGAGGACTTCTCTAATTGGCTGGTCGGTCAAAACTTTCGGATCACTCGTCCTTGGAAATATGGGCTAATTTTTTTCCCGCAATTATAAGGCGTAGATCGCATTCTCTATTTGGGAATAGTGGTCAGGTCCTTGTAAGGCATGGCTGACATAGTACACCAGTCTCTGGACCCCTTCCTTGTCCGTTCGACAAAATACCGCACTCACTGCTCGGTAAGATACGACTAAATACACATCAAGGACTTCCCAGGTTCTGGCTTGGAGAGGACGATTGGTGACATCAATACTCTTTCAGGTCATTGAAAGTCCGATCGGGCGAGCCGGGCGACGAGCGCTGGTCTCGTGGGAGCTCTAACTCGGTCTGTGTTCTGTTGGACTCTAGACCAGGGAATGGAGTCGGTGACACAGGCATGAAGGGTGGTGGCGGGTACATATGTAACACCCCGTGTTACGACCTAAAACCAATTAATCATTTAATCAATTATCCAAAGAAAGAATTAAATTACAATAATTAATTAGAAAAGGCCCACCATAGTCCGTGGGCCTCACCTCTAAAACACAGCCCCTAGTCCTAAAAGGAAATAGATTTAGCAAGCCTATAGTTATTTGGGCCCTAATTAGGACTCTTTAGATATATAAATAAGGGACATAAGAGGCCCTAGAACCCCCCACCACAAATAATCTCTCCACCACACAAGGAGTTCCAAGAATTCCTTTAGGAAAGGAATCAAGAAAGAAGTAAAAACTTAGAGAGAGACCCTTCATAAGCAAGGAAATTAATTAAGGCTAAGAGTGTAACCCATGTCTCAACAAAAACCTATTTTCTTAGCTATGAATCTCCCTCTTGGCATCCCCCTCTATATTCTTGTGTCTTGATGAATGTTTATGATATTGATGATGTGATCTTGATAATGGTGATGTGATTTTATATTGAGAATCTTGATGACGATAAAGATTCTTTAGATAATTGGTGTGATAGTTCTTGAGGAATTCGGATTCTTGCCGATTGTGTGATATTCTTGATGAATCGTTATTGTTTCTTGATGTTAAAGGATGAATTACGTTCTTGTTGATTTAAATATGATTAGAGCCCTAGGATGTATCGTGAAACTCGTATGGTGTCATTCTTGATATATTTGGTGGGGAATTCGCATGATTGGGTGTTAAGTTATGTTTAAAAAGCATGATAGGATATGTGCCGTATGTATTCATGGCTTTTGATCCGTTAATTGCTCTACGTGGTGTCACCAATTGCGTTTAAAAGTGTCTAAGCATGGTTTCGGGTTCCACAATGGATCCCGGGGCCGTTTATTGTGAAAAAGGAGTCAGTGGGGGGTAGGGTGGGGGTAGGGGACCGCCACCTACCCGCGGCCACGGAATTCAGCCGTCGCCGGCAGCGGGCAGCCGGCTGGCAGGCGACTGCGCCGCCGGGCACCCGCTCCCGGAGATTTGTCACCGAGCGGGCAGCCGCGGGTGACCCCTTCACCCCACCGGCTACCCGCTGGAAATTGTCCCACCTCGGGATCCCGGCTCCCCCGTTTGATGTTCCCCCGACTCCCGTGGCATCCCAAAGGACTCCGTCTATCGTGCCTATGTCTAGTTTGATGTTTCGGGTACCGTTCATAGGATAAACGAGTCTTATATATTGCCATGCTAGTTGAATTTGTATCCGTTTGGCCTAGGTGAAAGAAGTATGAACCCCCTAGGAGTATTCTTAGTATGTGGATGATCACGCATAGGTTTCGTTATATGATTTCTCCCCCTTTCCCAATATTCAATGTGGGTTGCATGTCCTTGTTATGTGTATGTGTGGCATGATACCCCAATTTGGTTGCGAACAAATTGGTTATTCTAAGTTCGGTTCAGAAGCTGGCTTGGCGGTCAGATTTACATCTTGGGCTGCGGTCCACCGTTTGGTTGCGATCAAACGTTTTACATGCAGCTGCGGTTCTATTCCTGGCTGCGGTCAGATGACTACTCTTGGGCTGCGTCCACTGTTTGGTTGCGATCAAACATTATGATGAGCTGCGGTTCATCCGTCGGTTGCGATCGACCCCTTCGTGTTGCGATACGAGGGCAGGGTGCTGCGGGCGTGTCAGAGCTATATGCGCTGACCCTCATGTATGGGCATGCGATTGGTCCTGTGGTGCCATCAAAGTGTGCTATGGTGATGAGATATGGATTGATTGATGTTATGAATGATTTGAAGGAAAACGTGACCATAGGATGACATGCTCAGTAAACTGTATATGCTTGGTTATGACTGTTGGTTGTGTTTATCTCTATCTGTCGAGTTCTATTCCCCTGTTTTAAAAGCTAGAGTCCTTAGGACATATCTTCATGCTTCGAAATGGGTTTTTTCTTATATCTATGAATATATCTATATGTATTGTATTTCAATGCGTTGGAGTGGGTTACCAGGCATTTCTCGCTGAACAGATATATTTTGGCTTTCAGGCACAGATGATTAGACACTGGAGCGCGCTAGAGATCTGGAGCGTAGAGTAGATAGTTTCCCTTTCGCTGCGTGACATGTTCATGTATTGGATACAATTTAAGGATTCTAGTAGTAAACGTGCGCCTGAGGTTCTAGCTCAGGTGTGGCATAGCACCCGCACCTTATGAATGTTTTTTGGGGATTTATGAGAATTTACCTTTATTATATAAGCTTCAAAAGTTTAAAAATTTTTGGGTGTTACAACATCCCTAGATAAAACTGAGGCGGGTAGCCTCCCTGTGGGTAGTAGCTGGGTGTAGCGGGCCAAAAGGCAAATGCTGGTTAGGCGGCATAGGAGGGTACCCCGTGTAACACCCCCGATTTTTACAACATTTTTGAACTTAAATGCACAAGCAAACATCTAATCATCCAAGGCATAAACGCAACGGAAGCTCTATAAAATCAGGGTATGTTATGCCACACCTATCTCAGACATAGGTGCACAGGCGGAAAAACTAAACCCTCAACGAGGCTTACGTCAGTGCGCAAATCTCTATCGAATCCAACTACCCAACGCGGAGTCCAGGAACAAATGCGAAGAAGGAACACCGGGAGTGGGGCACCACCGTTGAAAAGAAACAAGGAACGACACCAGTACACGGTCGAACAACCCAAATAACCCAAGACAGCCCCTGGAAACAATGAAGCGCGACCCAAAGGACTTCCTTGCCCGAGTGCAACAAAAGCCACAAAGGCAAGGACTGCGCGGCAACCCCTGGCGATGTTTCATTCAACTGCGGGGGAGGGAAGGACACCAAGCCTTCCAATGCACTCCGACCCCAAAGACCGCGTCCCGCCACCGCGGGTGCAACACGGGGGCACCCGTCACCCAAGGGGATACGGCGCTCCCGGAAAAGTATTCGTTCATGGACCAACACGCAACCAATCTCGGAAAACGAAGAAAGACTAGAAGGAGAGGAACCCAATCCCGGAAGACGAGGACCATACGGATCGCCAACAGAAGAAAAACGTCCAGAAAACGAATTCCTGTCTAGGTAAAACATCACCCCCCTTGTTGTTAACCGCCACCCCCGGTATCATATGGGCCCACCTATTTAGCTTAAATACTTCGAAGCATTATGTCCTACTTAGCTTAGCTACTTCGAAAGGTATTATCGAATAAAATCTTTGACAAATTTCCGGTTCGCCATTACGAGATAAAAAGCACAAA
>VALG01005836.1:0-10064 GCA_009835305.1 Ipomoea purpurea
CTCCATTGCTAACAATCCACTGAGTGGCATTGGATCCCATAAATTCCAATACAAGCTCCTATCATTCCCAACATTTAACACTTTAGATTTTTTCAGTTTGGAATTCTGTGTATGACATTCATGATATACTTATGCATGCAAGAAATCATTCCTACAGGCCAAACACCATGTGCTCGGTAAATGGCAGAATCCAGCCTGCAGAGTTTTTTTCTTCGAAACTTCACTGTATGGTTTGTCCCAAGCATAAGGTCCCCCCTGAAACAAGAGTATCATACGCGCGATAGAAACATTAATATTCAACAAAGAAAGATAACAGAAGAGATAATAAGAAGCTCTTATGTGAGTGTGGTGTATGTATGAGTACCTGTGCCATTCAGCAGTTCTCGTCCATCGACAACATCATAGTTCTGTGGATGCTTCTCACCAGATGCCCTTTCATTCAAATTAAAGATTTCATGTACTAATATATGGAAGCTAGAGAGTAAAATTAAACCAATATAATTGTGTTATCATGGAGAGTAATGAAGTAGAGTTGGGTGAATATGAGCCCATTAAGAGTTCCCCAAACTGGACAAGTTTGATTAATAGGTGGGAAAATTCAAATCTTACATAGCGATTCCGATATATGGGGAACCAACCGATGGCTTGCCCATCTCAGGCCTTCCCTTCCCCACCTCCACCTTTACCGAAAACATCATATGGCTTAGATAATACTTGTTCCTTCCCCAGCCAGCCTGGAGGAGCAACAAAAGAAACAAATACTAGCTAAGTATTAGGTGGAATGGTGGATCATGATCATATCTGATTTGAATGAAAAATCTCAGAGCCCTGTTAGTTTTCGCCGCCTCCAATAATTCACTAATTCCCCGCAGAATTTCTCTTGGCTAATATAATTATAACTCTGTTTCGTCTCATTCTTCACAATAGTATCAAAATATGATTCAAATATGTACTCAAAACTTCATAAAATTATAAATACCATACACAACTATTTCCCTATAAGTTGAATATAGACAATTAATAATTTATAAGATTCCAAAATAATAATATTCAAAGATTTTAAAAAAATAAAATACATACCGACTGTGGCGGCTGGGCTGTTACGACTCCTACTGTTCGGCCGTACGGCGCGAGCTTTCGGCGAGGGCGACGTCGCAAAGCTTTGCGATAGCACGACTGGCTGTTGCCGCCTGGCGTTCGTCGAGGGCTACGCTGGGCCAGACAAATAGTTGTGATGGCAGTTCGATCAAGGGCCATAGCAAGAGCGACCGATCGCGGCGTGTGTGAAGAGAGGTTGTGAGCGATTTAGTTTTTTTTGTTAGAAATTCAGATTTGTAGGGTATTAATATATATACCGACGTCGGCTTACAATATAGCCGATGCGTATACTTTAATATTTGTTTTTTTTTTTAAATTTTTTTATTAAAGTTGACGGCGTCGGTTTTACATAGACCGACGCCGTAACTTCAATTAAAAATTTAAAACTATTTCGATAACTATACGAGTTGTATCCTTTATTTTTTTATTTTGAAATAAATAATAAGTACGTCGGTTTTTTTACTATAAAACGACCATAGATATTCAACATGTGTAGTAACAATTTAATTGCTCGCTCCCAAAGTGCAATTTGCTGTCCCAATTCCACTTGTAATCGAGATAAATAATTTTGCTTCCCCAAATTTTACCTTGAAAATTTTTAATGGTGAGTTTTGAAATGACCATTTCACATAATAATTCAATGACATCATCCATCGTCCAATACAACTTATTGAGTAAATCTCCAACTTCTTTGATGTACTCCTTCTTCCAATAGAGCTTGATCTCCAAGTTATTTCCATGCAGTCTTCCAACGAAATTTTACTTCATCGAAATTCTTCTAGGATATCTTCTTAGTAAGCTGACTGAATTTTTCACCCATTCTTCTTCTTCTTCAATTCCATTTATCTCCAGACAATTCTGATTTAGCTTGGATATCCACTCCCTTTCCCTTCTTCATTTCATGCACTTCCTCTGTTTTCTCTTTTGCACTTAAATAATTTCCCGATCATGGTCTAAGACTCTACTAGACCTATGAAATAAAATTGGGGGATCTACAAATACATATTTTGGCATATCAAAACCATTACACTTTATTCCTAACAAGCCGGCTCTTGTGGCTCAGCTACGTGTTATTTCAGACCGAGTGTTACGGCACTTGTGGCTCGGCTCTTGGGGATCGTCTCGACGCACGTTTTGGCATTGATGTCATTAAATTTGGATTAAAAACAAGTATGTTATGAAGGATTATGTGAAGAATTGTTACACAGTGAATAAATTTGCTAGTTTTACTGTGTATGAAGAATTATTTGATTATTGTGATCTGATATATTTTATTGAGTAAAGAAGAATGATCCTTTGAGAATATGATTTATTATGAAAGTATGATTAAATTGTATTAATTTGATCAAGAGAATAGAAACAATATTTTGTTGATGAAATTATAGAATGCATGTTGCAGACCGACAACGATGAATATTCGGAATACCTTCATGTACGTTTATACATTGATTTAGAACATGTTATAGAGCATTTTGGCTTTCCATAGTCATATATTCCCAAAGATTAAAGGGCCGACGTGAGTCCAAGAACTTTCAAAAACCATAAGCATGTGGTATATTATTCTTTGATGCATTGAGAAGTAGTAGAATTGTTGCATGCATGAGACTGATGCATGCAATATATATTATATATTTATCTATATCGGTGAGGTTTGGAGGATACCGTTTGGACTGTGTTCCTCTCGGGAGATATTTATGGACATTGCGGTCCCAATATATGTAACGCGGCATATTCCCACGTTACGAGGTTGGAAACTACCCGCCAGGCTTGGAATCCTGGTTAGGGGTGTGCACACTAATAGTTCGATACCTGATTCCACAGAGTTTGAACCACGAGATTGGTTCCGTAGACAGTAGGAGATATTGGTCGGAATTATTGCCGTTCCCGATGGGGTAAGTCACACTTCTGTGAAACCCTAAGCTGTCGACGAGTATAAGAGAAAGAAAGAGAGTCAACAGAGACTCAAGTTTGAGAGTCAATAAAGACTCGATAGAAAGAAAGAGAGTCCAGAGAGACTCGAGAAAGTAACAAAGAAACCTCCACATAAAGTACTCTAATTAATTTATAAATGAGTGTACGAGTATATAATTGCACTAGATTGCATACGAGTATGATTATATGTTGCACTAGATTGCATAAGAGCATGATTATATTGTTGCACTAGATTGCATAAGAGAATAATTATATTGTTGCACTAGGTTGCATAAGAATCATGATTATATTATTGCACTAGATTGCATATGAGCATGAGTATATTGTTGCACTAGATTGCATATGAGTATGAGTATATTGTTGCACGAGATTGCATATGAGTATGAATATGTTGTTGCACTAGATTGCATATGAGTATGAGTATATTGTTGCACTAGATTGCATAAGAGTATGATTATATAATTGCACAAGATTGCATATGAGTGTGAATATGTTCTTGCACTAGGTTGCATGAGAAGTATGATCATAATGTTATACATGATTGTATGCGAATAGAGCATCGTAAGAGAATTGTTTAGTGAGAAGTTTAACTTGAGATATTCCTTGAGCATGATTATCGTGTTGTAGTAGAAGTTCTACTTATCAAGTTATGTGGTAAGAATGTGAAAGCATGTAAATACCTGTTGTATAATCCTTTAACATGATCCAATCCGTAAGCATGAGTTGCTTGTTAAATTATTTGAGAAGTTTATAAGTTGTTGAATCTATGTGAACAGTCTTGTATATATATAAGTATGCCAGCTGATATGATAGGGTGCAAGCATCAAGAAAGAATATGATAATCTAAAGATGATTTGTGATTAGCTTATTTCCATAAAAACATCAAATGTTTTTCAAAGTGTATGCTAGAATGCTTTACAGGGTTGAGTGTGGTTATACTTAGCTTCATGCTAATAGGTGTTTTTCCTGTTTATCTATGTGTTGCTTGCAAAACCCCTTTCAGGTGGGCTCATCAGTGAGAATAATATCGAGTTAGATTAGTCTCTTAGTTTGAGATGTCTAAATCTCTAGTTTTAATTATGATCATGTATGGATTTAGACTTATGACTTTACGTTTGAGGATTGATGTAGACTGTGTTGGGGTGACGTTTTTCCCCCTTACTTTTCCAGTATTTATTTTTTATACCCAGACTTAAATCGTATTTGTAGTTTTACCCCTTTTAGCATGTGCAATCACCAAAAGAGTGGGTGGTTGTGGCGGTGACACTCCCACTACTTATTTTATAAGTTTTCCGCTGCAACGTTTATGTTAATGACTGTTTAGAGATGTAATTAAGAGTTAAAAAAGTGGGGTGTTACAACATGAGATTGCTTATTGAGTTATATGATAACATGAGATTGCTTAGTGAGTTGTATGATAGCATGAGTTTTCTTATCGAGTTATATGATAGCATGAGATTGCTTATTGAGTTATATGATAGCATGAGATTGTTTATCGAGTTATATGATAACATGAGATTGCTTATCGAGTTATATGATAGCATGAGATTGCTTATTGAGTTATATGATAGCATGAGATTTGCTTATTGAGTTATATGATAGCATGAGATTGCTTATTGAGTAATATGATAGCACGAGATTGTTCGTTGAGATATATGTTAGCATGAGATTCTTGTTAAAGCTTAAGTGTATTATTAACCCATCAATTTGAGCAAGATTAGTGTACTCTTTGCCATGATAAGATATGTGCGCGCAAGCTTGAGATTGTTAATACGCTAGATAATTGAGAAAGTATGCCTATTTGATAATTAGGTTGCGAGCATCTAGAAATTCTGTTTGAGCATGTTTGAAAGTTGCTCAAGTGATTGAGAATACTTCATCTAAGTATGTGAAACAAATATTTTCCAAAAGTATAAAGGAAGAGAGTCAAGAAAGACTCAAGAGAAAGAAAGCGGTCAAGAGGGACTCAATAGTAAGAAAGCAAGTCAGAAAGAGAACCTCCACAGAAAGTACTAATTTTCTTATAATGGGTGAATGAATATATATATATATATATATATATATATATATATATATATATATTATATATATATATATTATATATATAGTATTAATTGGCACGCCGATTGCATAAGAGTAATGATTTAGTATTGCATGAGATTGGATAAGAAGATGATTATAGCATTACACGAGATTGCATATGAGTAAGATATTGAATTGCACAAGATTGCCTATTTGAATGATGTATAGTACTGCACGAGATTGCTTATGAGAATGATTATAGTATTGCATGAGATTGCATATGAATATGTTTATAGCTTTGCTTAAGATTGCATATGGAGAGTGATGTATAGTATTATACGAGATTGCATGTGGAGTAGAGTTTCGTATGAGATTTTATAATGAAGGTTGACTTAAGATTTTCCATCCAGCATTATTATCTTGGTGTACTAGATGTCTATTTATCAAAGTTATATGATGAGAATGTGAAAGCATGAGAACAACCTGTTATATGGTCTATTACATGATCCTATCTGTAAGCATGAATTGCTTGTTAAGTTATTTGAGAAGTTTATATGTTGAAACTATATGTGAACAGTCTTATACATATATGAGCATGCCAACTGACATTATAGGGTGCAAGCATCCAGAAAGAATGTAATAAATCTAAAGATGATTTGAGATGAGATTATTGTTATAAAGAAATCAAATGTTTTTCTAAGAAAATGCTAGAATGCTTTACAGGTTTGAGTGTGGTTTATACTTAGCTTCGTGCTAACGGGTGTTTTACTATTTGTCTATGTGTTGCTTGCAAAACCCCTTTCAGGTGGGCCCAACGGTGTGAAGAAGTCGAGTTAGATTAGTCTCATAGTTAGAGATATCAAAAATTCTAGTTATATTGATGATTTGTGTGGAATTTTAGACTTATTACTTTATGGTTTTGAGGATTTGTAGACTTTATTGGGGTGATGTTATTTCCCCCTTATGTTTTCAGTTTTTTATGATGGATGCAGATTTTACTTTATTTCTAGTTTTCCCCCCTTTAGCCTATGCAATCACCACGGAGTGGTGGTTGTAGCGGTGACACTCCCACTATTTATCTTTTAGTTTTTCCGCTGCTTAATGATGTTAATGACTGTTTAGAGTTGTAATTAAGAGTTAGAAAAGTGGGGTGTTACAAATTGGTATCAGGTGGTACGAAACCGCTGGAGACTTAGGAAGTTTGACCCTTAAGATTGAGTATAGGAACTCTAAGTAAAAGTCCTAGGAAGAACAGTTAAGGAAAGACCTTTAAGTTGAAGTCTTAAGAAAGACAAGATAAGAGGAGAACATTAAGTGGAAATCCTAAGAAGGATGAGATTAGGGAAAGAACCCTAAGTTATGAAAGTTGAGATAAGAAGGGGCCCTAAGATATGAAAGTTGAGATAAAAAGGGGCCCTAAGTTATGAAAATTTAGATAAGAAAGACTCTAAGTTAAGCGATTGAGTATGAGAATCAGAGTTAAGAGAAACTCTAAGTAAACAATTAGGAACGCGGTGAGGTTGTGAGTTCCCTTGCGTTTGCCTATCTGTTTATGTTCTTTATCAATGTGTTTAAAGTGCTTTTATCTATCTTTGAAAGTAAAGCAGAGAAGTTTTCAGTGAAAAGTCGAAGTGATAGTTAGAAGTTGTAAAAGTTGAGATTTTGAAAGTTAAAGTTTGAAAGTGGAGGTTTTGTAAAAGTTACTAATGTAAAAAGTATAAGAGTTTACACTTGTTTTTGGCTTATATGATTTACCAATGTGCTTGTTATGCCTTTGATATCTGTTTCGAGCAAAATAGAGAAGTAAAGAGAGAAGTTGAAAGATAAAAACCAAGAGTTTGGAAGTTAAAGCTTAGAAGAGAAGTTGGTCTTGTTAGTTGTTAAAGTAGATGAGAAGAGATGCCTTTGCTTGTTTATGTGACTTACTTGTTGTAAGCCTTGCTTAAAGAATAGAGAAGTTAAAAGTAGTTAATTTCTGAGTATCTTGTTGTGCTCATTGTGCCAACTTTCCATTCCAAATCCCTTGTTGTTAATGGCAAGATAATTCTGAAATTTTATCATCGAGTTTTGAGCTTATGCTTCTGGAATTTTCTCGTAGCTTGATATTGATCCCTGAGTCATTCTGACTACTTTCAGTTTGCTTTCAATGTCTATCGAAGCTATATAATGTCTAGAGTTGAGTATGAGAAGTTTTTTGTTTGAGTTGAGCCTTGAATTATTGCTAATGTCTATTCTTGACATTCCACGATTTATTGTTAATCTGCATCTAGAATGCTTATAAATTCCTTCTAAGTATTTCTTGTGAGCTTCCATTGACTTGCAATGCTAGTATAATTATAATCTTGAAGCTAGTAAAATCTTGTTGAAAGCCATATTTTTGGGATCTCATTGTATTTGAATTAAGCTTATATCCCTTGAAAATCCATATTGTTGGAATCTATTTGAGACGTTGAGCCAAGATCTATTCGTTGTTGTTATGCCGTTGGAATCCATATTTGTTGAGTAATTCCTATGAGCTTGTATCTATTGAGTATTCTTGAAAGTGTTTTGTTCTCGAAGAGCTATTTAATTGACCATTGTGTCCTTTTTGTACACTCCGGATCAAGTTGCCATAGTATTGAGATCGTCCAGTGTGACATCCTTTCCTTGTTATTGAGCTATTGAGCTATTGATTCTAGATCATCTCTCTTTTATACATCCATTTGGAATCCACTAACGTTGATCTATTGTTTTGAGATTAAATCCCTATTGCATCTTCATTTGTAATCCGTTAGTATTAAATTATTTCATTGAGATTATTCGTTGTGTGTCCTTCTCTTGGGATTCGATCCACAGCTTTTGTTTCACAAGACTTTGTTGAATCTTGGAAGATTGTCACTTGGATGATCATGATCTTGATCGTAACCAATAGTATTCTTGAGTTTCAAGTTTAGAAACCTCTTACTTTCTTCTTCTGTGGAGTCAATTTCCTTCAAATCAAGTGTACACCTATTTGGTGAATTCAAGTTTGTTTGATAAGAAATTGCATTGCCCAGTCTTGCTATCATCTTTAAAAGTGAAAGTTGAAAGTTGAAAATCGAAATCGAAAAGTTGAGAGTTGAAGTTTAAAATAAAAAGTTTATGAGGAGTTGATAATGTGGATAAGTATAAGAGTTATGGCTTATATCTTTTTGTGTGGCTTTGCGTGGTGTGATCTTTGCTGTTGAAGAAAAGAAAGTTAGAAGTGAGTAGATCTTTTGTTGCGGAAGGAAGCAAAGTAGTGAGCGTGCATATCCAGAAAAAAAAATCAAAAAACATGATGAGAGTTTACTAACACGTGCAGTTTGGAGTCAGTTGCAGTTGTCCTTGCCTTCGACAAAAGAGAGGCATCCTCGCACGGCATCCATCGTCTGCAGAACCTAAGCAAACCCCAAAAGTTGAGAGAATCTTTCGTGACAAGCTAGAGACAAATATGAAGGAAGAAGAAGGTAACGGGAGCTTAAAGACGAGGTTGAAAGGTTCTCAGTCGTGAAGAATAAACAAGTGTGAATGTTGATGCAACCCTAGAAGGAAAACAAACACGCCCAAGGTGGATGCTTCGAGATCAATGGTGAAGGAAACCTTTCAAAAGATCAACTTGAAGACTAAGGTTAAACCAAAGGTAAGAGTTAAACTCGGGAAATAGAAGACTTTGAACTTCAGGATGTCGGTTACCAAACAAGAAAGGCAGTACCATCCTACCTTTAAGAGATAAGAAGAGATGAGCTAGGAGTTGAACTCCCAAAGGTGTTTGGGGAGATCAAAGACGATGGATGGTGACTTTTGGGGCTTATGAAAGATATAAAAGATAATAAAGCGTTTGTCAGTAAGTTTAATGGCCCCATGAGGTGTGAAGAAGTTAAAGAATTGAAAGAACTAAAGAAAGGACAGTAAAAGAATGTAAATTTAAGGGGATAAGTTTATGTGAGAACTTAAAAGAAGATGTTTTGGTATGAGATGAAACAAGAAGCAGTTGAACTTTGATAATGGTGTGGGTAATTGGAAGGGAGTGAGAATTTGGCCAGAAAGTAAATCCTAAAACGTTAGCCAATCGTTTAACTTTCTTGAAGAAAGAAACTGAAAGACTTTGCATCGAAGGGATGTCCTGAAAGGATGAACGTGCTATGCAGAAAAAGTAAACGTTAAGAGGCCATAAAAGAAGAAAGAAGAAGGAAAAAACAAGGCATTTATCGAACTATAATCGAGTTTTGGAAAGACTTAGTAAGGACACTTATAAGTTGGCAGCTGAATTGAAAATTAACATGAAACAAAGTTTAAGTGGTAGTGGGCCCGTATGAATTGTATTTCTCGTGTGGGGAATCTTGAAGGGTATGAAGGTGAACAAGGCTAGCAAGAGTTTAAGTAAAGCAAGTTGAGAAAAGTACAAGGAAATATTAAGTAGTTCAAGAAGGTTTATAACGAAAGTGCATTGGTAAAGGGATAAGTTATACCAATGGATAAAGTAAGGAAGCCATAAAGGAATACACCAAACCAGATTGGAAGAGAATTACTACATTTTGGTCTACAATAAAGAAGACTAAGATGAAGTTGGATTCACTTATGGTCAGGAGGGTTGATCATATCCTTAGATGAGTACCAAATATGGTATGAAAGAAAGGACTACGACCTTATGTCTAGTATAATAATAGAAATCCGAAGGAGGAACTTGAGAAGTGAAAGGGTAATGAGGTTGATTTGTTTGGCTATCAATAGTAAAGGATTAAAAGTAAAGCGAGAGAAGTGATGATGTCAAATGAAAGATCGAGGTAGTTGAGTTTATCACTACGATCAAAGTGAGACGTAGTAGTGTTATTGAGAATTTAGATATCATTACGTGTAACCTATCCTTGAGGGTGAGAAGAATAAACAAGTATGTAGGAAGTATATAGTAGTCTCAAGCCAAGAGAGTTGAGATCCAAGTTTATTGAACTTTGTGGGTATCTGACCCAGTAAAGAACGAGCAGATGGCTACTAAATAAGAAAGAAAAGTGTTT
>VALG01005838.1:0-10853 GCA_009835305.1 Ipomoea purpurea
CCACCACCCACGCATCAAAAACCATGCCTTTATAACACAACAATGGCAACTAGCCAACTCTAAAAAATGAACTCATACACACATGAACACTAAAAAAATGCTGCACACCAAACGCCCGCTATACATGCCACCCCATTATGCTACTTTGAGCGTATGCAATTACCATTATAATGATTGTATGCCACGAAGAACTTCCATTACTGAATATTCGTTCACGAATATGGTGCCTCATTATTGAATACACTTAATAATACCAACTACGCAATAATGAATAAAATCACGCCCACCTTAAAAGTCTCAATAATTAAAAATTAAATCACGCACTTAAAAGGGGTTCAAATAATAAAATTAATCCCGTATTATTTTTTACTAAAATCTTCAATCATTTAATAAATGACTGAGATCAATTCTCACTTTTTACGGGAAGAGGCTTTATCCTGCCCTATATATTACTGCCAATAACTCCACATTCATATTCATGGATTTGTAACCCGCCCCACAACTCACTGGAATTGCAGACACTCCACAGACCCACAACTGATCACGTTCACCTCACGCCATTTCTTGTACCTCATCTTATGCCTTCAATCCCAATAATTTGTTGGCAATTTGGTGTAGAACTTATGTCTTGCTATTTGTAGTTGACTGCCCAGTTAAGATGAAGTCCCCACCACAACCCCCACTCCCTAATTCACATGTTGCATACCTAATATTGGTGCTTCATGGGTAGTCAAATTTCCTCGTACTTCCATGTGGCGGTCACTAGATGTGAGCCAAAAGGTCCATCGATTTTCCCCTCTTGCGATCTGGCTACAATCCTAACCCATTCAATTTCAGGCTTCTTCAAATTACAAATATTAACACATGGCGCAAACTTAAACAAGTCCCATCCGCATCATTATTAAACATTAAAATGCACAACCAACACTGAGAAGGTTGGATGGTTTTTAGGACAGTTTTCAAGAGAAGAGGCATCACTGCTTGTTTTCATTTTTATTTAGACTTTAAACTTCTGCAATTATATAATCACATTCCCTTGCAGTGGCTTAAAAATCACACATCAACAAGCTACTATCCGGGAACCACCGCCTGAATCAACCCCCCCCCCCAATCACACACAAACTCACCTAAGGATGGAAATCATTACAGAATAAAAATCTAAAAAATAGGAGTGAAATTATAAAAACTTACATTTATATTTAGCTAACAACAATTGAACAATCGGTACAGGAAAAGAAAAAACAAAACAAAAACAAAAACAAAAAAAAAAACCCAATAAACCCTACTCTAAATCCACGCCCAAAACCCGCCGTTAACCACCGTCTGCCACCCCCCCCCCCACTCACACACAAACTCGCCTGATGATGAGAACACACATGCATAATGACCTGACCCTCAATCAACGACAACACCCGAAGCCAAACACTGCGAAAGGGCAAGACATACCTGACTTTTTCCGCTTGGCTCCACTGCGGTCCCCTTCTACGCCTATTGTCCAAGCTGCTGATGAAGACCCGAATCGCCGGCGAGAAAAACCCACGCAGATGCAAAGGTCGCGGCGGAGAAGGAGAGAGAGTCCGGGAAAGCAGGAGAAGGAGAGAGAGTCCGGGAAAATAGTGCAGTCATGATGATGATTGAACCCCAATAGATTTGAACCGATTAAAACAAATCAAAACCCCCAAAATACCCCCTTACCGTAAAAAGCACACTAATTTATTAAAATTCACCCTAAATAATTAATTAAATCCAGGCCATCCAAACCCAAAATCCAACGCCCCTGATGAATCCGCACTTTTATTTAAAGACTCGTTCGTATTGAATAGAATCCATATATTATTAGTTAGTATATATATATATATATTATATATATATATATATATATATATATATATATATATATATATATATTATAATATATATATGTATACATACTGTAAGTAGAAAATCAGCAAATCGTAGACATATGTATGCCTTTAACAGAATAAGAATATTCAAATTACATACATATCCAAACTGATCAAACTAGGATGAGATTATACTTGTAATAATCTAACCTCATAGCGGAAGCGTAAGATAAAGGCATAATTCCAGCCATAAGTTGATACCTTTGTGCTTTGCATTTGTGAATAGTAGCAATTCTTGCAGAGTAACAAATGTCTCCCACTTGATCTCCCGCAACAATATAGATGATGTATTTCCAAACTGATCAACTAGATGAGATTATACTTGTAATAATCTAACCTCATAGCGGAAGCGTAAGGATAAAGCATAATTCCAGCCATAGTTGATACCTTTGTGCTTTGCATTGTGAATAGTAGCAATTTCTGCAGAGTAACAATGTCTCCCACTTGATCTCCGGACAATATAGATGATGTATTTCAGGTGTTCCGGAGCAGTGGTAGGATCTATACTTATAAGCCTTATATGCCATCAATATAAGCTTGTAACGAAAACCGTTATTCCGTTACAACATTAATGCTACCAATAATAGCCATAAAGTGCCCAATTAAACATGCACCACATTAATGTGACTTAATGGAAAATATTGTTACATTCTCCCACTTGGTGCAAATATAAACTTAAAGAAATAGAAAACATGAACGTACCATAGAGATAGTTCTTTGTAATGCGAGTAGTATCCACTATGACCACAATGTAACTTTTTCTCTAAGTTCTTTATGTGCGTAACAAAACTTAAGAATAAACCTTATGTTCATTCTTGATTATAATTAGTTATCAAAACTAATTATTGCCGCGATGGCTAAATTTTTAATTATGTTTGACATACTAATTATGGACTTAATATATTTGCTCACATGAATAATTTTATAAAGGGGTAAAAAAGTTTCTTTGACTTTGGAAATGGAGACAAATAACATTGTTGCATATGACACAGTTATATTTGTTAATGGTAATAACTTGCCGAAAAATGAATATATATGTCATTGATCAAACATTAATTTGGATGCCCCTTTGACATTTTTCGATCTCGTGTTTATGTTAAAATATTGGTGGATGCTGTGAGATCGCATGTGAATTGCCTATACTTATACAATGCAAGCAGTAAATTGAACACTATATTTCAATTGAGACTCTTTTAATTTTGCATTACTATTTAACTAATAGTGTTTGCATTATATGATTAGAAACGTAGAATGAAATTTGACCACCAGAGGGAAAAAGTTGGAATTGAACTCATAGGTATGTGTAAGTCATTATGAATTTTGTATTCTATTACGTACCAGCATGCGGTATTGGTAATGGAGAGTATAAAAATAATTCTAACCCCAATGTCTTCGAGAAAACATGCACTCTTTATGTTAATGAAGAAGATGTCGCTTCTTTATGTCAATTGATGGCAATTTCATACACATGTATTGTTGTGTACATATGGTATGACTCTATGTGCTTGAACTTACATTTATAGTTAAACTGGTATGGCTTTTACTTCACTAATTTGTTATTCTAAGGTTCTATTAAATGAAAGGTATTTATATAAAAAGATGATGTAAGAGAGCACGCTCAACAAATTTATATGTGTGCATCCATATTGTGTACGACATTTACCAACGACAAGAACATATAAAGACTTTCATGAAGAACAATTGGAAAGTAGGGTGCAAGCTTTAGTAGAAAAGCTTGTTGACACACCACACTAATATGATACTTTTTCGTGCAATGTAAACATAAGGTATGTATGATTATGATGTTTATGACAAGGTTTTTGTTTACTTTTCCTTTTATGAATTTTGTGTCAAAAGATTTTGCGGATCACTCCCGGGATTGCTTATCATTCTCAAGGATGGCAAATTGGAATCATTAGATAGATAGTTTACCAAGGAACGAGAATCATGCTAGTCAAATACATGTTCACAAAGGCATTGGATGCAAAGAGTCGAGGTTGTAGTATGCAAGCAAAAACAATTATTGAAATTCAATTAAAAGAAAGTTGAATTGAATTGCTCATCTCTTGCATGATGATTCTAGTATCGTAAGCTTTAGGTTATGACATTGCAATTGGCGAACCTAGTGAGGCTTTACAAGAACCGTTCACCTCTCGATTTACTAGGCTTCCTCTTGGTATAGAGCACCGTAAATTAAATGACTATAGTCCTAAGAGGCATTTTATCGAAAACCTAGTCTTCACCTCATTCCTAGTTTAGACCTTTCAGATTTTAAAGCTAGGAAATGCAATTGGCTTGGAGCTTCAAGGGATCTAGCAATCTCTTGCCTAGATCACATTGATTAGAACTATCCAAGGAGTTGCCGGCACTCCACAATGATGCATACGAAACACTCAATTACAACAAGATTGCAACACCAATTACAATATCTAACCTAATTAGGGATTATATATATCATACTAGCATCAATGCTCAAGATTCACAATTTAATTCCTAACAAGAATCTGGTCACTCATTGTAGCTAGGCAAATTCCACATTGCATCAAGGATCAACAAAGCATTTATTGGTAGAAAAGCAACTAAAGTACCAAAACTTGATTGCAAATGAATTCACTTCTTACCATTGTTCCTAGATGGGCAAGATTGTCAAGCTTCCTTCTCCAAGAGTTCTTTAATCAGTGCAAGAGGGGCTAGAGAGAACCTAGAGCTCCCCAAATTGGGAAATTGAAATGTATCTAATCTCTAAAATGGTGGAACAACCTATCTAAGTCTAATCTAGGCCTTTAAATAGCTTTTTCCCCTCCAATTGCATCTCAACAGTGCGCTGCCTCCAATCCACGAGCCCTTACGCGCTCGTGATTGCCACTTATGCGTTTCTCGCTCAGCTCCACGGGCGTGGATAGACTCGTGGCTTTTCTGCTTGGAATGGTCCCATGATCGTGGGATATGTCTCGTGGGAACTTCTGTCTCCAATCCACGGAGCGTGCCACGCTCGTGGATCTGCCTCGTGGAGTCTTCTGTTTCCCATCCACGAGGCTCCACGAGCATGGATTGTCCTCTGAACTGCTCTGGTTTGCTCTTGGCTTGGGATGCCGCCGGTCCATGCCCATATGCTTTCCTCTTTAAGCTTAAATCCTTACACAATCACAAAAGTACAAAGTATGATGGAGTTTTGCAAACACATTAGTACATTCGAGCATAGTTAACCATAAATCAAACACAGAGGATAGCAATTTAGTTCAAAACACCCCCTTAACGACCCTTAAATATGAGTGTCTTTGGCACTTATCACAAGTTTCCACACTTTAACTCTTGCTTGTCCCAAGGAAAGTTCTCAATCATTTCAAGAACAAAATAAGTGCCAAAGATACTTTCAATGATAACTCAAGATAGCTCATCAAGTAAATGGTCAATGAAGAGGAATGTGTAAGAAAACGGAGAGGGTGAAATCCCCCATATCATCAAGTAAGTGTGTTAAATATGTGCCCTACTATGCAACTCAAGGAATATACAAAGAAAGCAAAAACCCGCTTGCAATGGGATAAAAATTAAGCATAAAAGGGAACACCACTCTTCACACCACTTTTTCCAAGCATGCAACCAATTTGGGTTCACCTCCTATTTTTCAAGGGCCTTAAAAGCCGATCCACCTAGTGGGAACGATGTGCACACCCCAACCAAGCATCCAACCATTACGCCAAAGCCAAAACATAAAAAGTAAAATGGAGGCATGTCATGAGCCTCTCCTGCCAATTGGCTTTAGACGGGCACTCTTTTTTCTCAACCCCCTAGAATAATGGTTATCGGGCGACCCGACTTCACATGGAGCTCCATGCTTTTTCGAAGGTCGGGTGTTATGGGTGCACAATTTCTAGCGGGGTGGCTCACCTCCTCTCTCTCTCTTCTCGTCTCCTAGGATAACGTTGTTGGGGCAACCGACTTCACGTAGAGCTCTACGCTTTTTCGAAGACAGTGTATTGGTTTTGCCCCAATCCTAGCGAGACGCTCACCTCGTTTCTTATCTCATGGGGTGCCATTATTTTGGTCTTAGCCTTTTTCTTTTCTTTCTTCATTTCAACCCCTCATGCCTTTTTCTTGGGATTCAGGATTTATTCTCAATGCTCACCAAAGGCTCACCTTTTGCCCCATGCCCTACCAAGATTAGTTCAATTTTCGGGCTTCGCTATCAATTATCTTTCTAAGGTTGAGGGGTACACACTTCCACTTTCAAGAGATCCTTGACTAAGCGTCTAAGCAAAATAAGATGTGAATACATGCAAGCATACAAAATATGTAAACCTATTGATTTCTATGCATTTGTTCACTTGGTGTAAAGAGGTAACTTCCAAAGGATATTCCAAGAATAAAAACTTTTTAGGCACACAACTAACACACTTCCAATATGATATGAACAATGACGCACTCTCTATCATCAAAACACACTCATCAATCAAGAACCATTCAATCAATTGAGCAATTAAACCATTAAAGCACAAAGTGCGTCCTTTCCACACTTTAAAATGGAACATCGTCCTTGATGTTACTTTTGAGGACTCGGTGGAAGATGAGCTCGGGTCTTTACAAATACATGTCCCTTTCCACACTTTAGAAGTGTTTTCGGGGATTTGGGGTGCAAGACAAAATCCTTTGTGAATGACATATGGGAAATCAAAGAATGTGTGCAAAACATTTATTCACACTTTAAAATTGAAAATCGGGACACGAATTTAAAGGGATAGAGAATGTCACCCCAATGAAGAACATTTCCCTTATTCCAAGATATGTAGCATCCTATTCACTTTGCCCTATAAAAACCAAGCTACAAAAAAGTGGTTACTGGCATATGTGCATACATCATTCACGGTAATCTACACTCCTCAACAAATGGAGTGAGTAAGGAAAAGAATAGAACTGTCATGGATATGGCTCGGTGTTGCGTATTTGAGAAAGGAATGCCAAAAAAGTTGCGGGCAGAGGCGGTTAATACAACTGTATTTTTGCTAAATAGGTTACTAACTAAAGTTTTAAAAGGAAAAACACATTTTGAAGCATGGTATGGTTTTAAGCCTTTTGTTCTTAATTTTAAAATATTTGGTGTTGTCTATGTTTCACTCGTGTACCATATGTAAAATGAGAGAAGCTAGATCCAAAGGCAGAATATAGAGTTTTTGTTGGTTATAGTAATGTCACAAAGGGTTATAGAAATTTTCAGCCTCTAACAGGTAAGTTGAAAGTATGCAGAGACGTAAAGTTGGATAAAATGCTAGATGGAATTGGGACAAAACAAACCTGAAAATATTAAAGAGGAATCATAAGAGCTTCTTGAAGATGAAAGAATTGATGATATTCCTGTAAGAGGTACAAGGTCACTTGTTGAAATTTATGAAAGGTGCAATGTAGCAGTACTTGAACCTGCAGGGTATGATGAAGTTGCTAAAGACCCAAAATGGGTTGCTACAATGGAGGATGAGATGAAAATGATTGAGAAAAACAAAACCTGGCAACTTGTAGATCGGCCTGAACATAAGGTGACCATTGATGTGAAGTGGGTTTACCGAACCAAACTCAATGTTGATGGCTTTGTTAACAAGCATAAAGCAAAGCTGGTTATGAAGGGTTATGCTCAACTATATGGTGTTGCCTATTCATAAACATTTGCACTTGTGTCAAGGTTAGATACTATACGGTTTCTCTTAGCATTTGCAGCACAAAAACAATGGCGGATTTATCAACTTGATGTAAAGTCAGCTTCTTAAACGGCTACCTAGAGGAAGAATTTTTGTTTAGCAACCTGAAGGTTTTGCAACAAATTCAGGTAAGGTTTACTTGCTTAAGAAAGCTTTGTATGGCCTAAAACAGGTTCCAAGGGCCTGGTATAGCAGAATTGATGAAGAATTACAGAACATGGGTTCAACAAGAGCAAGAGTGAATCAACCTTGTATATTAAAGTTGTTGATGATGATCTTGATTTTGTATCACTATATGTTGATGACTTGTTTGTGACAGGAAGCAATGTGAAGCTAATCAATGAATTTAAGACACAAATGATGCAAGCTTTTGAAATGACAGATCTAGGAGAAATGAGTTTTTTCCTAGGCGTGGAGGTTCAACAAACTCAACATGGAATCTATATTGGACAACAAATATATGCTAGGGAGGTGTTGAAGAAATTCGACATGGAAAGCTGCAAGTCAGTAAGTACTCTTCTTTCTCAAAATGAATTTAGCAGATAATGGTGCTGAGAAAGTTGATGAGACAGCGTATAGGAGTATTATTGGATGCCTTATATTCTTGACAACAACAAGGCTTGATATAATGTTTCCTGTAAGTTTATTATCAAGATTTATGCATTGTGCTAGTGAGTTGCATTATACAGCAGCAACGAGGATTCTTAGGTATATAAAGGGAACTCTAGACTATGGTTTGAAGTTTGAAAAAAACAAAGAAGTTGTTTCTTCATGGTTATTCTGACAGTGATTGGGCAAGTTTCATCAGACGATATGAGAAGTACATCCGGATATTTTTTCAGTTTTGGGTCCGATTGTTTTTGTTGGAGTTTCAACAAAGCAGGACGTCGTGACACAATCAACAGCTGAAGCTGAGTATGTTGCAGCAACTTTAGCTGTTAATCAATCTCTTTGGTTAATGAAGTTAATGTCTGATCTAAAGATGACCCAAGAGGAAGCAACAACAATTTTTGTGGACAACCAAGCAGCCATAGCAATTTCAAGAAATCTAGTCTTTCGTGACAAGACCACTTCAAAGTTAAGCTTTATTTTGTTAGAGGATTTCAAAAAGCAAATGAAGTTAACTTGGTTCACTGCAGTACTGGTGTTCAACTAGCTGATATTCTGACAAAGGGATTGCCAAGATCAAGATTTGAAGTGTTGAGAGAGAAGATTGGAGTTTGCAGCAAAAATAGCAAGGAGGAGTGATAGAAAATGCTATATTTACTGCATATTAGTTTTATTTTGAATTAGTCTTTCATTATCTTGTTTTAATTCTAAGTTGTTGAGATATTTTAGAGTTGTTTGTTGAATTATTTTCTCTGTTAATTATGTATAAATTAACAGAGATAGAATGAAATAAATACATTCAATTTCCTAGCAAACTTGAGCGTTTACCACTAAATATCCAACAATCAAGGACAAATAATATATGGGACATTTCCAAGCTTAAGGAAATTCTCCCAGACCGGCGAATTGATGAAAAAAGAGGCATTCCCATCCCGGGCAGCGGCATGGCTACAAACATGTTGACTTGGGCGTCTTCCCCAACATGTAAGTTTACGATTTCTTTAGTTTTTTTGTGTCATTACATGCATGTGGTAGAGATGATGCGTTGGATCTTGGATGGATTTGGAAGATCCACTATATTCGAGACGGTCAAGTCCTTTGTTTGGTTGATCATGAAAGGGATACTCTCACCAACCTAGAGCGGCAAGTGCCCTAGATGCCTCCATGTCTTAATCTAGCGTCCCGGATTAAGACCAACTGCTGGGCTATGGATCTCTTATGGGATTGGGCCAACTGGAACTCCAAATTCCCTTACATGCTTTAGAACATTTGGAAAGCACAGAATGAATGGGTGTTCAACAGAAAATTTAAGCCGGGCGGTGGAGAGGGTGGTGAAGATAGCTACCAGCTTTGCGAAGGAGTCAGGAGGGCTTTTTCATGAAAACTGGTGTGGTTGTGGAAAGCAGTATTCATTGGATGGTTAGACCCCGCCTGAGGGAGGTTGGGTCCAACTGAACACGGACAAGGCAATGAAAGCTAATTCTAGGTTCGCAGGAGACCTGGTTAGAGATCATAATGACAATTGGGTTGACTACTAGCTTTTAGGCTGAGCTTTGGGGCCTCAGGGATGGTGATCTCTCTCATCCCCACAAGAGGGAGGATTCAATAAAGTCATCATTGAGATGGATTCTGAGGTTGCCATCGCGTGCATGAGCACCTGATCCGGGTAATGTGGCGAAGGAGAGTGAGATTCCAGCATGTGCTTCGTGAAGGAAATAAATGCGTTGATTTATTGGCTAATATAAGGCAGGACTCAAGAAATAAATAAATGTCTTGATTTATTGGCTAATATGGGGCATGACTCAAGAAATAAATAAATGCCTTGATTTAATGACTAATATGAGGCAGGACTCGAGATGGGGTACGTACGACGTTTCTGAAAGACCCTCCAAATGTCATTGATATGATACTCTTCTCTGGCCGGACACTGGGAGATCATGTCTAGCTCGGAGAACAATTGTTATATCCTACACCACGGCGCACATAACACTGTGCGCCGCGCGCCTCCCAAAACGACATCGTTTTGGGGTCGTGTTGGGAGGCGTGGTAGGAAGTTGCTGGGGATTATGTGTATTCGTTCACAACGTTATGTGTATTTGTACATAACGTTATGTGTATTGGTTCATACAGTTATGTGTATTTTTATACAATTATGTACATTCTTTTTATACAATTATGTACATCCGAATCAGAAAATTTGTGTGTATTATGTTAAGAGTTGATGTGTATTATGTTAAAAGTTTATGTTATTATTATGATTATGTTAGATTATGTGTATTATCTTTTAAAAAGAGTATGTATATTTTGTTATATAATTATGTACATTCATGTATAACATTATGTGTATTCTAGTATAACAGTATGTACATTCTTGAACAACGGGTTTTTTTTAAAGAAAAAACTACTGCCATTCACTGGGTCGGAAAATTTCAAAAATAAATAAATAATTAAAACGACATCGTTTTGCATCTGGGCGCATAGTACAACGCGCGCCGTGGTGTAGGATATAAATTGCCGCTCGGAGAATCATCTAGAGAGGTGGATACTCTTGCCGCATATGCACCAAAAAAAGGATGGTTTGACTTATTAAATGAAATGCACAACAATAGATATATGGAGTAAAATGAAAGACTCAAACTTTATTAAGTCAAAA